>CM076572.1:288553155-288773217 GCA_034641835.2 Pinus albicaulis | reverse complement strand
GCTTTGAAACTTCGTGTTTCACATTAAGGTACTGATTGTGAGCTCATACCCATCTGATGGTTCATTGGTAAGGTCTTCTTCCAAGACCTGCACACATCACAATCGCATTGATCAAATAAATCAAATGAATTTCATAATTAACTTATTCAAATTTTACCAAATATTGTGCATGACTTCCACAGTCATTTTGGTTTTGGAGAAATGACTTCCGCAGTCATTTATAACGTGAGAATCCTTGTTGGCAATGACCAATTCCCCTGCCACATCATGCTTAATACGAGACTACGCACATATAATCATACAAATCATGTATCATCCACAATTCATAATTAAACATATGTTCCACATAACAATGATTGTCCATGGATCTGTGTCTCAATTCTGAATCACCATTCACGTCATACACCTATGTCCAAAATAGGATACCAAAAGAGAAAACATCGCTAATATTCTCTTAACCAAAATCAATTCTTGTCCATGCAACCATAGATATTATCATAAGCACACAACAACCAAGTGACCAGGTCATAGCATATAAGCATGTACATAAGTCGTTCATACATAATATTATATCAAAATCACCATCTCTAAGTATCATCAAAGCTATCTCACTATAAGGGACACTACAATCGTATGGCATCCAGTCAATCCAATGGCCCACCTCATGAAAAGGCAAGTGTTTTGATATGGTGGCCATATCACCTCTCATGCTCCCATTATAACATGCAATGAAAAAAGTGTGGGGATCCTCTTCCCCAAATGACACATCCAACCAATGTGTCTCTCCCCCAATCATGGTCCCAATAAAAATAAGAACAACATCAGCAAATGAAATCATGATTAGCATCAAAATGAGGGAAATACTAAAGGTTTCATGCGGTGCTGGAAGGTACCAACAGTTTCCCAAGTGGTCACAGCGTAGTTTTCCTAATTGTTGCTTCAGAAAATAATATGGCAAGTTGTTTCTTGACAAATTACTAATCGTATGTGTCATCACATCTACTAGTGAATAGTAAATGGCTTGGTGAATCAACTGAGTGCACATAGAAGAACAATGAAATAGTTGCCCAAGGCCACATAAAAGATGGTTGTCTCCATCATATAATTTGGCCCAAAATTGACCATGGAGCCCAAAGAGAAGCTTGATCTCTTGTGGAGCAATGCACTGTATAGGAATGGTAAGAGTATGCAAATATTGTGTTTGACAATCAATAAATGCAAAAACAAGATTCTTACCATGTACTGGAAGTAAGAAGATGTATGGATCCATAAATAAGTCCTCCATAGTGGTATCACATACTCCCATGAAGAGGAATGAGCCATATGTTGCATGAAGGTCACCCTTCTTATGCTTGGAAATCCAAGTTAAGAAGATCATATCTCTGTAATAGATGTTTCCGTCCACTACTCCATCTCTCTCACCTCCTCCTTTTCCACCAAGTGCATCCAATGTGAAGTGATCCTGGGGATACTCCATCAATAAACCCCAGCTCCAAAGTGACATCACTGTTGGTCTATGCAAATAAGCTCCTGCCAACTCATAGCTCCATTCTTTGACATGTTCATTGTCAAAGACATCAACCATAATGTTGCTATATATGGAAGATTTATCCCAAGGTGGAAGTATCTCCTAATCATCCAAGTCTAATGAGTAGCCCCTTTGCACCATGATAGTTCCATCCCCTACTCCTGCAACATCATGCAAAGTGTGAGAGCAAATTTGCCCCTGCTCTCCCAAGAACAACCAAAGCAACAAAATTTGTTGCTGCCTCCTCCTACCTCCATCATACAAATCATGTGATCAAAAAATAATGATTGATATGAATAATGTCATATCAATAAAATGCATCCATACTCCTTGCTGTCCTATGATGCAAGTATCCTGCCAAACTTCTTCCACCCACATACCCTTTGAAAGAGGATATGTCACATGATGGCCAAACTCTTTCAATAGTAGCCAACGTAGCCAAGCCTCTTGCTGCCCAGTTTCATAAATATGTAAGTGGCTCACCAACCTCTTACTCTCCATCCACTCCCATTAATCCATATGTGAATGCCTCCCATCATGCTCTACCTTGGTACCCTTCCAATGAAGATTACCATTCTCCCAAAGAAGATTCTTCTTCTTGCATTTCATGGGATGTTGAAAGGAAACTCCTTGGAGATCCCCTAGAAAATATCTCACACCAATGACTATCTTGATTCCATAAAGATCCAAGGGTGCCGAAGGAAAAACCTCTTCACTGTTTCTCAATGACAGTGTTGTAAAACTCCTCAATGGTGTATTTTTTGTCTCAGGCTCCAACTCTGAGATGAACATAGAGTTATGCATAGGAGAGTTCATCCTATCCTCCAAGAATCCACACCCCAACTCCAAGTGTTGTGTGCAGCTCAACAATGGCACATTAGGATGATGGCTCACCCCTTTCTTACTCAACTCAAGGTTGCATAGTGCAGTGCACTCTTGCTGCTCCAAATTAATAGTATATGTTGACCCTAGGCCATGCAGAGGTATATTTCCACAATCCTCCATAAGATTTGTTGAAATAGAAAGTGGAAAATTAAGCATACCTTCGTGGAATTTGGGAGTATCTTGTATGGCTGTAAAGGTTCCCTCCTCTAATGTGTTAGCTCCCCCAACTGTTGATGATGATGGTTGCTCCTCCATAGCTGCATCAGCGCTGGTACAAGTCTCCTCAAGTGGTGGTGAGGTATTTTCCTCCTCTGATTTCAACCTTTGAGTAAATTCTGAAAAATTAGATACTCTTGCATGAATCAAATGGTTGAACCACCAAATTTTGGCTTCACCCTCAAGGTGCAGCGCTGCAATTTCTACAACCTCTCTCTCTACCACTGGATGTAGTAGGAAGAATGCATCAAGTTTTCTTGCCCAATATTTTGTTGTAGATGACCCATCAAAGGTAGAAAATAGAAACCTATTGCCCTTGATACCCCCCTTGCCATAAGGTCTCCTTCCTTCCTTCAAATGAATGAACTGTGGGAAAGCTAGAGTCTCCTTGAAGGCTCTAGGTTGAGATTTGTACTCAACAAGGTAATCACTTAGAATTTTGTGATCCAAGTGTCCTCTATTCCCTTGCTTCTTGTCTTCTTCAAAAGAAAGGGGCATATTGAAATGCTTCGGAGTTCTCTGCAACATTGGTTTTCTTCTATGATCATAGGAAGTGCATGAGCCTTCCTCATCTTGAAACCTTCTATAGGTCTTACTGCAACCTTCCTCTTTCATTTGCTTATCCTCCTTGGAGAGGTTCTTCATGGATCTGAAAATGATGAGACAAAGCTCATTTTTTTCATCATTTCAATTTCTTCCTTCTTCTCTTCTTCTTCTTATTGCATACTAGCTGAGATTCCACAGCCTAAGCCAAGATTATGATCTGATACCACTGTAATATCCCAAAATGGGGATGCAGCAATATGTGAACATAAAACTGGAAGTAGCAGTGATAAATCAACTCATAAAATGTGATAAGAACACATAGCCATCATATTATTATTATAGCAGCAAAATGTATAAAATATATTGAGGAAATAAACACTCAATATAGGCAACCCAAGCCTCAAGAGAACATGTACATAGAAAATGAAGTATACTGCTACACAGAAAATGCCCAAGGCTATGACAGCGTAGTTTATTAGATATAATTGCTGCTAGAAAATGTCAATACACGGATATACAAATGTATGGCTCATACAATGTTGGGAGTGAAGATATAGACTCCCACAAAGAATTCGAAGACAATCCGGAGAGGATTTCCTGAAATATGCAAAAATGACAAAATGTCGGAGTTGTAGTCTTAGGACTGAGTAGCAGGTGCAACTCTAGAACTGGATAGAGATGGTTGAAGATGACGCATAAGCTGAAGAAACCTCCTCCAATGGATCTTCCAAGTTAAAGGATGATCCTAACACTCAAGATCTCACCCTCCAAACACACACTTCAAACCCTCACTGCAAATGCACACTGAAATAACGCAGTCAAGGAGAGGGACTGCGTTGTAGATGATGTAAAATGGTTGGCCTGATTCCAAGGATAGTGAAATCAGCTCATAATTCTTCCTTATTTATCTCCCAAAGGAAGGAAAGCTTTCTCCTCTGAAAAATAAGCTCCGGAAGTGGTGTTGTGAAACCTCCACTGCAACACCCTGCAACACAACGTTATACTTCAGCAGAAATAATGTTGTAGATGAAGGAGGTGGCTTGGCCTTAAGCCTAAATGTGGAGAAATGAAGTCCAAGATCCCTCAAGAGGCCTCTCTTGAAAGGAGAAGGAATTCCTAAACAGGAATGCCTTGTGCTAAGCAGCACAGCAATCTCAACTAAACAGTTGAAGAAAGAACAAAGTTATACAGACCATAAAATCAATAATCCATAACATAACATATCTTCATATGGCTGCCTTGCCCTCCTTTTATACAAATGGAAGCCCTCTCACCTTGGGTCCCACTCGTTAGGTTTTCCTCCACCAAGAAATATTCCTCCCACTATCTCTACGCTATCTCAAAAGATGATCTCCACCTCCTATCCTAGCGTTGTTGACTTGGTCAAACTTGACCTTTTCCACATGCAAATGCCCCTTTTCACACATGAGGGTGTGAAATCCAGCTCTTATGACTATCCCTTTTCACATTATGAGGGCTTTTATTCCTATTTCTGAAATGTATGGACCTCCTTACCCATTTTTTCATCTCCCAAGTGTAAACAAAAAAAATCAATATTCCAATTAGTTGCATGCTAAATTTGGAATATTACATCGAGCATGGGAAGAAATCATTGGATTACCGATAATTCATGAAAATTGTTAAAAAATTCGAGACAAATAACCGATAATGTAAATGAGGGTCAAGGTACCTAATTTCATCTTGACAGGGATGAATGAATGTGTTGAAGTCGAGTCACCTGCAAGATCTTACAATCAAGAGAAATTGTTGTATTCTCATTGTTGTCAACAAGGAGGTTTTCCATTGATGTATGCAAGTTCCAAGGCACTCCAAATAGTCTCTGATCCTTATCCTAGATAAGGTGTTGATTTGATGGGATAAGATCTGTTGGAAGGTGGGCCTTAAGGAATCCCACATCAGCCAACTCAAGCATAGAACCAAAAATTATTTGTAGAACCATAAGAAAAGATTCAAACCATCATAAAATTGCAGAACTTATTGTGAAATTTTCTCGCCAGTTTCCTGGTTTTCAAGCAAAGCTCATGTCCAATTGCGCGAGAAAGTTGGTTTTCACAAATGGACTTATATATGTGTGTGTGTGTGTGTGTGTGTGTGTGTGTGTGTGTGTCCTACTCTACTTGAAAAGGAAATCGCGTTCAAGTATATGAATACTTCCAATGGAACCATGTGTGTAACAAGATGATAGATAAACTCATATGCAGGTCTAAAATATACTCTTTGATATGTACTAGTATATGCGAGACAAACTTCCTTGATTGAGATGATGTCAGAAGATACTGAAGAATGGAGTACTAGGATCTGATGACTGTCTTGAACCAATATTTAATGTAATCTTGTCTTCCTTATCTTCTTGCTATCATGTCATGCAAGTCTTCAGATATGTGATCTCCATTCATAGAATCTGGTGATAGGCATGCAAGAAAATTTTCAATCTCAGGTTCCAACAACTACTCTTTATCAACAGGCATCCATGATTCTTGGACCTTAGATGAATCTTCTTCTTTTGGTAGTTGTTCTTCAATGGAAACTAGAGAATAATTTTGGAATACCTCAACATTGTAAGTGGATTGAGGTGTTTTATTGTTGGGGATATGATATGGTTGTGCAGGTAGTGGAGTGGGAATGGATCTTTGGGGTGCTTGTGTGGATGGTAATAGGAAAGGTTGAATTGAGGTCAACTGCGGGTGATATTGATGTTGTGTTGGGGGTGAATGGTATGGATAACATTGATTATGGTATTGAGGATAGTAAGGAAAATATTGAGGATATGGTGGATTTACTTTGTAGGACCTTTGCCAACATTATTGCCAAGATTGGTTTTGAGGTTGGGATTGAGATGGCCAAGCTTGTTAAGGCAAGGGCGTTTTCCAATTACCTTGATATTTTTGTGCATATCCTTGAAACTGTGCATAAGTATACTGCATCATATTAGGTTGATGAGGCTGCCATATTCCTCTTGGAACTACATAATAGAGTTTCTCTTTTGCTTGATTCGCTCTATTATTCTTCTGGTAAACTGCCTTCAACCCTGGCAATGATGGGAAATCTTCAGTAGTATGTGATCGTGAAAAAATTTTACAAATTTTAATGTTATCAAGTCGACATTCATGAAAAGAATGTTTCTTTGTACATTTAGGGCAAACTAAAGAATTTTTTTTTTAAATTTCTTGTTTTTCATTCTTAGCATGTCAATTTGTTCATTTAAATTACCAATAATGTTTAGCAAATTGTTAATTTTAGTTTGTATTACCAATCCTGATGCCGACTTACTTACTCTTGCCATAAATGGTTCTTGAGGGGATCTTACATACTTTTCTTTTCATCTTGATATGTTCTTGCACAGTTCACAAATCTCTTGAAATGACAACTGATAGACATCTCCTTTTTCCCACCAGATTAAGAAGATCAATCCATTCATCCTTTATAGCATTTAGCAGGAGAGTTTTTAATGTGTCCAGTCCTAAATTATGAAATTTAGATATTTTGATATTATAATTAAATGTCTCCACTAAATATTCTAGGATTTCATCCTCTTTTTGGTTCATCTTAAATACTTTATTTCTAAGTTCATGGTGTATGCAATAATCTTTATATTTTTCCAAAACTACTCTTTTCATATCATCCCATGTCCTTATAGAATTTTTTCCTAAAGTCATGAACCATCTAAGAGCTCTATCCTTCAATGTTGTCGGGAACAAATTCAATTTTTGAATGTGTAATGAGTAGCCATAAGATCTACAAATTATTTCAAATTCAAAATGAAAATTTTATGGGTCTTCTAATCTCATACCTTTGAAGTTAGGAAGTA
This sequence comes from Pinus albicaulis, assembly GCA_034641835.2. Classification (NCBI taxonomy): domain Eukaryota; kingdom Viridiplantae; phylum Streptophyta; class Pinopsida; order Pinales; family Pinaceae; genus Pinus; species Pinus albicaulis. The sequence continues at coordinate 288,766,213 of CM076572.1, read as the reverse complement.
TGGATGGAGGGATTTTCTTAATTTGAACGTTGATATCAATTTCTTGAATGGGAAATCCAAAAGGATCTTCATCATTGTCATCATCTCCATCCATTTCTTCGACCTCATTTGTCACCTCTTCTTCTACATGCAAAACTAGGAATTCAAGACGTGGACGTGTGGTTCTTACTGCACCACGTGATATTGTGGGGGTGGTAGGTGATTGAAGCTTTTTTTTAAATGAAAAAGGACTCATATATACACTTCCCCGACAACAACTCCAAAATGTTTTTCAATTTAATTGTTTTAAATTGATTACATAAATCATCGACTAGAGTTGGTAAACTTGTGAACTACAGGTGCACTATATGTGGTAGAAGCCTCTTTTAATTCAGTATATTGGTTTGATGATTGAATTTTTAACAATTTCTTCTAAGGATGTTTTTATTCTTATGTTCCTAATAAAATAAATTTAAATTACAAATAATTTATAAAAATCGACATGATTTCTATTCTGCAAAAACTGAAACTAGCCTTCCCTATCTTATGAATAAATCTTAACTAATTTGTTAGTTTCTAAAAATTCTAATAGCCTAGTGTACGAAGATAAAATAAAATTCTAGAAAAGGGAATTTATACATTTTTATGTTTTTGAAATGAAATGTTATGACAATGAAATTTGTAAAGAAACAAATAAATCTCCATTAATCTAAAACGAAATCACTCTTGAACTGAAAAAACACTCACTCATATATTGAAAGGAAATCACTCAATCACTACTTCTTGTAAATAAATCACTCATACTCGTGAAAAAAACTCATTCAAAAACTGGAAAAGAAACAACTCAATGATTTTTAAAGTAAACCACACATGAACTTGTGAAACTATTTTAAAATAAATCATTGTTGTTCTTGAAATTAAAACTATGAATCACTCTGCAATTTGATAATTTGAAAAGGAAGATTAATGAAACTATGATAAAGTAAAACTATGGAAACATCTACTAAAAATGGAAAAATGGAATTCTTGAAACAACTACAGCAAATGATAAATTGGAATTATGAAAATAACTACATCAAATGATAAAATGAAACCATGAAAACAACTACATTAAAAACATAAAATTCAAAACCTTCATTGTTTGCAAGGGCAGTCCACAAACAGGTGGAATCAAATCTTCACACGAACAATCAACTATGCATCAAATATTCAAGCACTTATTCATTAAATGAATATGTAAAAGACAGTTTTAACAAGTCACTATATGCTTTAGAAAATTAACCTCTCCTCCTTGTTTCAATAAAGTGTTTATGTAAGGGTTACAATGCAACTTCATGGAGATTCATATAGCTAAATATCATAACTGAATGGACACCTAGTTGCCACAAATTTTATGAATCACAGTCCATTCCAACCTATTTTTCTTGATTGGGTGTTTATTGACGCATGGGCGCAATGTTTTCTCACAAAACTACAAAATAGGGCTCCAAACAACCTGAAATATCTCCCAAATGGTAATGAATTTAGGAAATTTTCTTATTAAGAACTTAATTGGGCTGGTGCTGAAAAAAACCCATGTTTTTTTTTAGGGTGATTTGCTTTCATTTGCGCAGAAAACATGTTTGAAGTGGAATGTTCAAAATTTTTGCGATTTTCCCTTGATCTTTGCCTAGAGTTCCACGTGTGCAAGCTTGGTGAAATTTTTCCAAAAAGAATCCAAATTGTAGCTTCTAGAAACAATGTCCATGTGTCATTTTTCTTTCTAGAGTGGTGCTACTACCTCAACCATGGATACAAATGCGGGAACTACAGAAACTTGAACTGTCAAACTATCATTAGTAAAAGCATGCATAATTATCTTTAGTTCATTAAAAATAATAGAAATAATAAAAATAAACCATATAAACATGTATGTGGGAATTTTGTGCATTTATGAAGAAATATGGTTAAAAATGATGACAGTGGGTGAATGGAATCATGCGAAAATGGATGGTTTCATCAACAAAATTATGACAAATTGAATGCCCAACAATTATTTTCTAGGAAGCTCGAGTTGGTTTCTTTCTCTATGTGTAGGTGATCTAGGAAATCCAGAAGCAAATATCTTAAAGGAGGTCTTCTTAGATCTGACATCTCAAATAGAGTCAATGATTTAGCAATTAAGGTATGTTTACTACCTTCATCTTGCAAATCTAATTGTGCTTGGGATTTTCTAGTTTCTTTGTCTCATTTCCTTATTCACACACGCACACACACACACACACACACACACACACACATTTTGGGAAATCCCTTCGGAAAGGCTTTCTAGGATTAAACTAACTTACTACTATAGGAAAAAATATATCTTAAACATAGAGGGATAACTCGACCTTCTAAAGTAATTATTTGAAGGAACTGCATTCATTTGTTTATTTCCAACACTTTCTTCATTGTTTCTTATGACCCTTCAAGAAGATTCCTTTCCATGGGATATTTCCTTCCAACATTCTAGCTTACTTCATTTCACGAAGTTTTATGCTTCCTTATTTTATATTTTGACTCATTGAAATTAACATGCTTGGTTTGGTTCATCATTTGCTTGGGATCCTTAAAGGAGTTGCTACTAGATACAATGAATATTTGATCGATCCTATTGGGATGATATTCATTTGATGTGCTCAGAGTACCATTGTTCTTAGGTGTCTTACAATGTTCGTGATAAACACGCCCTTTTTTAATGAGAGGATACATATCCATGCTGAAAATGTGATCTTAGGATTGAGTCCCTCTCTAAAACTTTGATTTAAGTTGCCCCAATTATTCTCTCAATAGAAAAAATCCCACCTTTAGTCTTTCACTAACTTGTTCCTTCTCATTTACTTATTTTGAAAGAAACTCCTTTATCCTTTCAAATTCTTCTAATTTTACTTTGAGAGAAAGAATGGTTTCTCATTTTAGATTTTTTCTTAAATATACCACATCACTTGTCCTTCCCTCTTTCTAAGGATCTCTTTTTCCTTTAATGTAATTATAAGTTCTCTCTCATAGTTTATTTATGATTCAAGTGCCTCAGTCTGAGCGAAAAATAATATTTCACCCCTTTCCTCATCAACCACTCTTTCATTGGTTTCATTATCACTTTGTTGTTTTGAGTATAAATTATCCTTCTTACTGGCTTGTTTCTTCTTTTGGTGCTTGGACTTGAATCTTGACTCATCATGACTATCACTCATATTAGCTTAAGAACATTTAGAAGCATAATTTCCTATCCTTCCACATTCAAAGAAATTAAAATAAAGTTTACCTTTGAACTTTGTGGTTCCTCTTTTGAGGTTTTGAGTGAATATGGCCTCTTCTCCATTAGATTTAGAATATACTTTATCTTCTTGATTTTTCTCTTCTTTGGCTACTTTGAATGTTGCTTACTTGACTCTTGATTTGAACTCCTTTATCCTTAGCTCATATGTTGAGAGAGTTCCATGAAGCATATCTATTTTCATTTTTTCCACTTCTATTAATTATTCAAGGGCTAATACTTTGGGATTGAATCTTAATGAAAGAGACCTCAGTACCTTTCGAAAAACAAGACTATCCTTGAATTCTTCACGCAGACCTTCAATAGAGTTGAAAATATATTAACTTGAAGAAAGTATGATCGAATTTCCACATCTTCTTCCATATTCAAACTTTCAAATTGGCCCTTGAGATATTTTAGCCTAGATTCTCTTACTTTTTTATCCCCTTCATAATAATATTTTAGCATATTCCATACCTCATGAGTTGAATTACACTACGTTACTTTTAAAAACTATGAATCTTCCAAACCCCTTAAGATAACATGTTTAGCTTGTGAATTATATGTGTAGAGTGACTTAATTATTGCATCTATCAAAATAGTATTGGGGACTCTATAGTCGGTCTCTACCATTCCCCAAATATTATCTCCCAAGGTGATGAGATAGGTCTATATACATATATTCCAAAAGGCATAGTTGGATCCATCAAATATTTGAGCCTTTATTGATGCTATGATTGCTTCAATCTTCCGTTGAATTTAATCACTAATTATTTGACTCTTCATGAAGGAAACCTACTTTGATTTCACTTATTAAAAAAATATCACACTGAGAGGGGGTGTGAATCAGTGGGAGAGAAATTCAACCATTTCACAAATTTTAATTTACAAACAATTATATAATATAAATCCATAATTTTTAGCATCATATCAATAATTAGAGAAATGCATCAGATGTCAACAATATAACATTAACAGATAAAATAGCAATAACATCAACACAAAGAGGCACAAGCTTTAACATGGAAATCCATACAGGAGATCATAAGTTATTCTTCTTCTTATGCTTCAATTCATTTCATAGATTTCGAAGAACAGACCTATTGGAGGCACCCACCCCCAAAATATGAAATATGTTACTTGAGGTAGGTTACAACCTAAAAAATGTATAAGAAGCGACTCACTCTAGGCTACAACCTGATTGAGACAATAACCTCGATGATGAGCAAGCTTTGACTTACTCTAGGATCTAACTTGATTGAGGCACCAACTTGTATGATGTCCAAGCTCCAAATTTCTGTAGACTCCAACCTAATTAGGATCCAACCTAAGTTTCTTATGGACCTATTTTCAAAATCTTTCAAACTGGATTCATTATCATCATCTATAGTTGACAATCACTGAATCATAAGTAACTCCATACTCTACAATCATAGCCTACAATCACTATCATTACCATCACTGTAAAAATCTACAACAATTGTCTCTCCAACCTTTATTACAATATGTAATCAATGTCACTAAAATCATTGTCACAACTGGAACCACTGTCACTACAATATCTATCACAATCTATAATCACTTTCATAATCTTCCATCAATGTCCTTGCAATCACTATAACAACTAATGTAATAATATTTTCCATACACTACCCCAACTTTTTTAATCATATGGGCACATAATGTCCTTCTGGGAACCTATTTAATCCATATACCCAAAACAAAATGAAACTTCCTCATAGGCCCCTAAACCATATAAAAAATATTTTGGTCATCCAAAATATATCAAGAAGGCTTTTTAGGTCTTTATAATTGTTCGCCTCTAAAACTTGATCACCATGCTTCTTATGGAAATTGATTTCGCTAAAAAATGAGCCTAGAAAACCCCAAAAACCATAAAAAACCATATATTAAATTAACCACTTGACAAATTACCCTTTTGAAGGTGCATTCTACAAAATGATCATTTTATAGCAACCATTCTACAGAATGTTCATTTCTAGCCTCTTATTTGTTTGGTAAAACAAATGTTTTTGGAATGATATTCTAACTTATTTGAATGACCAATTTCAAACCCTTGACCTTTGATATGCAATACACATCTTTTACCAATCGGGCTATGAAATGTGGCTTGTCACAAAATGCTTACAATTTTTTCTAATCATCAACAATCTACAAAAGAGTAGTAACTGGATATCACTAGTCCATAATACAACTTAGCCAATCACTGATTAAATTTTACAATCATTCTTCGAAAATGTCTTTCTAACATTTCATATGTGTGTGTGTGTGTGTATGTCTGTGAATTTTCTTCCATGTGCCTAAATGTTGACCAATTATTGGTCAACCCTAGCAGTGTGACCTTTCCCACTCTCTACGTAGCATGCAAGTTCATAATGATTTTTCCATGGTGAAAAATATGTAATATATGCATTGAGAATCTTAGTGAAGCAACTTGTAATGGCATGGAACCCTACACCAATTCATATATACAAAAAAAAAAAAAATCAATTTTGCAGATGTCAGTCATGGAATCCATTATATGTAGTGGCCTTTAAATGATTAGAGAACTACCACCATTCTTGATTGATAAAAATAGATTCTTCCACAAGAATAAAACCATAGAACTTGCCTTGTTATATGTGTGAGTGTGTGTGTGGTTCAGATTTTGAACCTTCCATTAGGAGTAAAGGGTCGGACTGTGCTCATCACTAGTAATAAATTGATTCTATGTGTGGTTCATTCCTTAGCTATGACTGCAAAAAAAAACATTATGCCATATACCATGAGGTTTTTTCCAGACCATTCAAACTTGTTTCGAACCTTTGACCAATGAAATCATTCAAACTCATATCCATTCATGTTTATCATTCATGCTTTTTGTTGTTGTATCTCGAATGGATCATGCCTTTGCATTCATATTTTCTAAGTGTTCTTAAAGAATAAGGTGAGCCAACCTTAGTAGGGGTTTATGGAGATAAGTCTGGTGTTATGACCAAGTTTTAACCCTACAACCTATATGGCCAAGTCCATAAAACCAAGAGAGAATTCCATGCAATCCAGTGAATTCACCCATACAACCAAACCATATAACCTTAACCTTTGTGTTGAACCCCTTTTCTAAAATCATGGAATTGTCCCATGTACCCTATCGCAGGAGTCACAAATCAACTACATGATGACATGAGCATGGAATGATCATGCTATGTTGTAGGTTGTGATGGGTGCTACATGTGACCAGTTTCAGATCTCTTAGCCAATCAAAACATACCAAAATCATCTACCACATAGAAACCCTAGAGTTGCCACATCACCATGCTGAAGTCATCAGGGACGCCACGTCATGTCTTGTGATTTTTTTCCACTTGTTCTGAAAGTCCACTTATATTTTCCACTTGTTCCTTAAGTGAATGACTACCACGTGTCACCATTTTATTGGGTCAATGTTACTTATTAAATTTCCTGCAACTCTTGACATCATCCACTATGGAATTTATCATTACATTAGTGGAGTCTTTTGGTTAGAGAAAACATTCTCGAACATGAACGTTGTTAAAATTTGTTCATTTTGGGTTGTTATCTACGATAGATTTACTTGAAGATGCACAATGTTTAATAGATTAATGTTCGGGGGGTTTTACCCTATATTTTTAGGCCCTTTGTTATTACTTATTTTCAAATGGCTATAACTTATCGTATGAGAGGAGGCTTTGCGAGTGATATATTCTATTGGAAAGATGTCATTGAGAGCTATAGAACCAAGTTCTTTATAAGACCATTAAGGCTTTATAACCTTGTCAGAAACTCAATAATATTCAAGCTTTCTTGGACTTCACTTTATGAGGGTAGGAAAGATATCCTAACTAGCATACAGCTTTATAATTGTGAATGATACTACTACTATCTTGAACATCCCCTTTGACACCAATGAAACCTTGTTGTCATCAATGGAAACACTATGTGCAACACTTAGGTCAAGAAATTCTTGTTGTTTCACTCTATGTTGATGATCTAATCTACATAGGGAGAAATTTTGAATTATTTCAAAGGTTTATGTCACATATGATTGTAGACTTTATAATGGTAGATCCTACTTAGTTGGATTATTTCCTCAGTAATGAAGTATGGCAGAAGAAATATGGTATTTTTATGTCAAAAGACAGTAACAACTACTTATAGAGTTTGGTTGAAGTTATAAAAAATGAAGAATCCAATCCATTTGATGCTATTGTGTATCATTAGTCCATTAGAAGTATAATCTATCTAACTACAACTTGATCAAATATATTTTTTTTGTGCATATGGTATCCATATTTATGTCAAAACCCAAGGATTTCATTGTAATGAAATAAAGGATTTTGAGACATCTACATCGTATATTAGGTTATGGTTTATTATATTCATTTACATAATATCTTAAATTGATTGGTTATAAAAATTCAAATATGACAGGTTGCATAGATGATATGAAATCAACTTCAAGGTATTCACTTAGTATAGGTTTAGTAATAGTTGATTGGAGGATTAATAAGCAACCTACATTTTCTATCTCCATAGTAAAAGAAGAGAATAAAGTAGTATGAATAACTTGTGAATAAGTATGGTTAATAAGAATTTTGAATGATCTATATGAGTACTAAGAAAAACCCACTCATTTGATTTGTGACAATGATAGCGTTGTTAGTATGAGCAAGAATCTCATTTTTAAAAAATAGAACAAACACATTTATATTTGGTATCATTCTATTGAAGACGCGGTTCAACAAGCTGCAATCAATCTCATGTATTATAGAAGAAAATATTAGGTTGAGAATATCTTCACCAAAGCACTACCGAATGAATTTTTTTGCATGTTCGAAGATGAAATTGGAATTTCTCCCAATGATATTTATGGGGGGTAAATGATAGAATAATGATTTGTCATATTCTAGAATTATTTTATTGTTAATTATTTTCCATGTTTCAAAGGGTCAATTTGAGATACTAAGTTATTAGTTGAGAAATTTGTGGAGAGATTGTAGATATATTGCTAAGATATTTTAGGAAATGATAGAATCAAGCAATTTCTCATACACATGTATAAATAGTGTCTTCTTAATAAAAATGTTTGAACTTGTATTATAATTTCTAAATTTACTAGTGGCTTCATATTTTTATTTTGTAATAACCCTCAACTTCAAGCAATAATCTTGCAAATAATTAAGAAAATTCAAATTCAAATTTAGCAAGTTCAAATTTCTATCAATTTAAACAAAAAATCAAAAAACAAGCTTTTAACTTGATGAGTAACTATATAAAGTCAAGTATATTTGAGAAAACCATAATGCAAAAAACTCACTTACATTGGTAATAGTTTTTGGTATTATATTCTTATGTTTTCTTTCAAAATTTTAAGCTATGTGTTGAAAATGGCACCAAAAAAGATTCTAATTTAATTTTCTGTTGAATTAAATTAGAATAAAATTGTAATTCCACATCACATGGACACTTGTACGAGTTAACTAAGTTAGTTTGACTTAGTTTTTTCCACTAATTTGAGTTGAGGGTTTAAGTTGAGTCATGTAGAGTGGTTCCTACCTTTAGGAGCCCTAGTTGAGTTTATTTTGAGTTGTAATTAATTAGTGTTGAGGGTTTAAGTTGAGTCATGTAGAGTGGTTCCTACCTTTTAGGAGCCCTAGTTGAGTTTATTTTGAGTTGTAATCAATTAACTCAGTTTATCTGAGTTAAAGTCAACTTAACTAATTTCAACTAATGGAGGAACTAGTGAGAGGTAAAAGTATGGAACTTGAACTTGAACCACATGCGGTGATAAATCAGATAACTGATAAATCAGCCAGAGATACCTCGTGCATGTTAGATCAGAGAAAGACTCAGTTGAGATTGGAGTTCAAGGGCAATGAACTATCAGTTGTATAATCATCAAAATTATACAAGTGGTGCATGTAGTCAAAGGAAGTCCCTAGATGTATTGTTCAATTCCAATTGGGAATTTCCTTAATTAATAGGGGTTGATTTAGTAGTAATTACCAAAGGAAACAACACGAAGAAATAGGGATCCAGGAAGGCAGAAAATTGGTTAAGTATTGGCCTAGGCTTGTCTAGGAAGCAGTGAGACAGGTAGAGATAGTTGATCCAGGTGACTCCAAAGAGGTTCAAAAATCAAAGAGGGCTTAGAAAAAGCTCAAAAATCAAAGTTGTTGGATTGAAGTGAAACTAGGGTCAGGTCAAATATCTCGTCGCAATATTTCCTATGGCGCAAACATAACCTCAATCTGAGTTTGTATGTGAAAGTTTTAACAACTCAAATTTTTGGTCAAACTAGGCCTATTTGCAGCCACTAATGAGGCCAAAATTTGGCACTTATTGACGATAGGTTATGGAAGCCGAGATGGGCGAATTTTTCGCCTCGTTCATTTTTTTGGTAAACCCCAAAATTCAGTCTTTTTTCAAATTTAATAAAAAGAATAAAAAATATATAAATAAAAATAGGTGACGAGCCATCTCCCCTGCCACCCCACCCCAATGAATTCTCTCTCTCTCTCTCTCTCTCTCTCTCTCTCTCTCTCTCTCTCTCTCTCTCTCTATATATATATATATATATATATATATATATATATATATATATATATATATTATGGTTGGTGGGTGATCAAAGCTTGCCAACCCATTTCTCACATACCGCATATACATAGTATATATGGTCAACCATCATAACCGACAGGGCCGAAGAGATTCAAACCTGCATCGACCATGTGGCTGGCCTGCCCCAATTGGTGGCCCCAATACCAAACAGCCCACCAAAATTTAAAAAATGCACCAAACAAATGCTATATGGGGGAGGCCCGCAGGCTTGACCCCTGGACCTCCGCCCCCAAGCCAAACAACTTAACCAATTTCCCAAATGGGCACAACTTTGTAAAATCTGCCTATAATATTATTTAAACTTAGATCCACCATTCGCTTAGGACAGATGAAGCGCATGAAACCCAAAGCAGACACACAAACCAATGCAGGGAACCTTGACGCATGGATATCATAAAGAATCTGAAAAATTTCCTTGGAGACAGAATTTTGACAGAGGCAAAGGTATATCAAGTTTATACTCATTTTTCTTAGATTTCATAGGGAACATAATGGTCTGATCTGTTTCCTCATCTGAATAGAATATTTTCAGTCAACTTGCAAGAATGAATCTTTTGGGAATCATGATGAATCTAAAAGATTCCCTTGGGGACAAATTTTCACATCTTCAGAAGCACGTTGAGTTTGTAATCATTTTTCTTAGAGTTTTGCAAGGAACACAGTGATGAAGTCAGATTTTCCATCTGATCAACATAATGTTAGTTAACCAATGAGAAGGAATATTTGGGGGAATCTTTGAGATTCCCAAGGGTCCGGATTTTGACCAAGTCAGAACGGGGTCAAATTTATAGTCATTTTTCATGATTTTGTGCAAGGAATTCAATAGTGTTGTCGATTATTTTTGCAAATGTGTGCATTTTCAGGCCATCCCCAGAATTGGAGGTATAAGGTGTCTTTTTATAAATGCATGTAATTTTATTTTTGTTGAATATTAATGAAATCAGCCTCCCCACTTTGAGCAAAGCCCGGAGATGTAGCGCACAATAGGTGAACTTCGTTATGAAGTTGTGTGTGTTATTTGATTTGATGGTTGTGATTATGTTTCCTCTTCTTTAAAGTATGCACATGTGGTTTTTCATACCCTTTCACATGCAATTATGCTAGCATCACATAAGTAAAATATCTTGGTTAATTCTAGTAGCTGAGAGAATTCAAATCAATTTTTCTATCAGAGCAGTCTTCTCGCTGATGTGAATTGCGAGTGTGAATGATAAACATATATTGAATGTGCAACAAGAAGGAAAATGGAGCATGACATAGATATTTACAAGGCCTTCTACAATATGGCCAACATGGTGGATTTAATGTATGCATATTATGAGGAGAAGATAGAAAGAGAGGAACGAGATAAATACATAGAAGAGGACGACGCTCCATCTCCATATTCGAGTGATTATTCATCTTCTTCGTCGTCTTCTCATCATTCAAATGAGGAGATAAATCAATGCCTTCAACCAGAGAATTTTGAATTGAGGAGAATTATACGAGAAGAAAAAGAGGAGAAGCAGAGGTTGCAGCTTCAGTTACGAGCCATAGAAAAGGCCTTGAAAAAATTGAAGCACAACGAAGGCTTAGGGAAGCCATCATCATCTTCTTTAGAATCGACGGTTGAGGTAAATGATGTTGATCGTTCTTCAATTTAATTTTCACATGACGTTATTTTTGTTGGAAGCCTTAAGGTACCCATTTTAGGAATCAACCTGAGACTCCTTGCCAAGATGGGATACACTAAAGGAGAATGCTTGAAGATACACAAATATTCCAAGACATTGTCGAAGACATCAGAGAAAGAGGATGATTGGAACACATCATAATCATCCCATGATAGTTCACATTGCAGAGAAAGACCTAAGGCAACTCTCATCGCTAGGATTACACCAGAGACAACCAATAGATGTATAAAATGTATCAGTATTCTAGAGTTCATTTTTATTACAAGCATATTTTTCATGATGAGCATAAATCATAGCATAGAAAACCAAGTAGTTTTTTTTTTTGCATAACCATGTGGTTGTTGAGTGCTAGAAAAGAATGATAGCAAGAAAAAGAACGAGATGCGAAAGGCCTTCTCCACATCAGGGAAGGAAGAAGGTTAAGTTGTTCTGGAGGAAGAAATTTTTTTGCAATCATTGCAACAGAGGTGGACATCAAAGAACCACATGTTGGAGGATCCATCCATAGAAGTTTCTCAAGGACAAAGCGCCCATGCAAAAACTGTTTGAAAAGTTGTTCAAGAAGTGAATCTACCACAGGTAGATGATGACCCATTCACTTTGATGAGTGAGAGATGGTTTTACTAGATATAGTAGTTTTTCATGGCCGCGTTTTGTAAATCATGTTTTACAACATAATTGTAAAAGTGATGATGTGTTTTCTATAGATTATCAAAGCAACGATATGATTTTGGATTTTTGTTGATAGTTGGGGTATTGGTTTCTATTATGATGTGCACTTGACCAATGAGTGTCTCTTATAAACTCTTGGAAAGTATGTAAGTGAACATGTATTTTGCAAAACATTGTACTACAGGTTTGAAGAAAATGCAGATGCTGGTTCATCACATGGCTCCGAAGAACAAGGGTGAAGAAGAAGGAAGTGTGGCATGTCAATACGCTTATTGTGGAGACAATGTAACACATCAGATGCAGATTATGTTCATTCTTTTGGAGGTTCAAAATCTCCTCAGTGTAGAGGAATGATCCAGGTGGTTCTAGAGAGGCTCAAAAATCTAAGAGGGCATAGGAAAAGCTCAAAAATAAAATTTTCTATATTGAAGTGAAACAAGAGGGAGATCAAAGCTATCGTCACAAACTTTCCAACAATGCAAACAACACCTCAATCCGAGTTCGTATGCGAAAGTTATGGCCAGTCAAATATTTGGTCAAACTAAGGTCATTGGCAACCACTAATGAGGCCACAGTTTTGCACTTATTGGTGACAAATTCCGGTGGCCAGAACAGGCAAATTTTTCACCTCGTTAATTTGTCTCGTAAACCCCAAAATTCAGTCAAAATTTTTTGAACAGATTTTTTTTTATTTAATATTTTTTTTTTAAATATATAAAAATAGGGGGCAGGCTATCACCCCCGCTACCCGACCCCACCCGAAAAAATTATATATATACATTATATGGTTGGTGGGTATTCAAACCCCACCAACCCACATGCCACATATACATAGTATATATGGCCAACGACCATAACCGACGGGGTCGACAGGATTCGAACCCGCGCTGACCATGTGGTCAGCCTACCCTAAGTGGTGGCCCCAAGACCAAATAGCCTGCAAAAATTAAAAATCGCCCTAACCAAACACTATATAAGGGAGGCCCATGGGCTTGACCCCGAGACGTCTGCCCCCCAAGCCAAATAAATTAACCAATTACCCAAATGGGCATAACTTTATAAAATTCTCCCATAACATTGTTGAAACATAGATCTTCCATTCACCCAAGACAAACGGAGCACATGGAACCTAGAGAGGACACGCAAACCAATGCAGGTAACCCTGACATAGGGGTATCATGATGAATCTGAAAGATTCCCTTAGAGGTTGAATTTTGATAGAGGTGAAAGTATTTCAAGTTTATACTCATTTTCCTCATAATTTCGCAGAGAACGTGATGGTGTGATTCATTTCCTCATCTGACCAACAGATCTTCAATCAACTTGCAGGAAGGAATATTTTGGGAATCATGAGGAATCTAAAAGATTCCATTGGGGCCAAATATTCACAGTTCCAGAACTTGACCGAGTTTACACTCATTTTTCTCATAATTTCACAAGGAGCGCAGTGCTGAAGTCAGATTTTTCATTTAAGCAACAAAATTTCAGACAACCAACGAGAAAGAATCTTTGAGATTCGTGCGGGTCCACATTTCGACCAAGTCAGAATGGGGTGAACTTTATAGTCATTTTTCACAATTTTGCACCCAGAATTCAACGGCGTAATCAATTTCTTCAGCAGAGGTGTGCATTTTTAGGCCATCCTTGGAAGTGGAGGTATAAGTTGTCTTTTTGTACATGCATGTAATTTGATTTTGCTGAAAATGAATGAAAGTGAACTCCCCACTTTGAGCAGAGCCTAGAGACGTAGCCCACACTCGGTGATCTTTGTTATCAAGTTGTGTGTGTTCTTTGATTTAATGGTTTTCATTATGTTTCCTCTTCTTTAACATGCAATTTTGCTAACATTACAAAAGTAAAAGATATTGGTTAATTCCATTAGCTTAGAGAATCTGGATCAATAGTGCAGAGGTTTCTCAGGTTGGAGAAAAGCATTTTAATCTTCTCATAATTTTTGACTAATGCAATATACAAATAGCGAGGTTTTTAGTTGTGGCTTTCCCTAGGAAATCATTGTGTAATGTGTGATTGAAATTCTCTTTTATGCTTTGTGATTTAACGATCATAATTGGTTTCCACAATCGGTAGAGTAGATTCAAGTCTATTATCATAGCATATTACAATTAACAATTTGAATCTATATAGATTTTATACACTATGTAGCTTACATTAAGAAACACCTAATACAATAAATAAATATTGTTCTTATAATAAATATTTAATTATTTCTTTCTCTAATAAATAAATAAATAAGTAAATATGGAGTTTGGAAATGCTAAAACTAGAGACATAGAACACCTTACACTAATAATTTAGCAAAATAAAAAATTACTTATAACATTTTTTGTTATACCATTCTTCATACATGATTAAATTGTTATCTCTAAAATTAATGTAGAAATCAAATATATTCTCAATTAAATTACAATCTCAAAAACAAAAACAAAAACAAAACTAAAGAGTAAAAATGTTAGAATTAAAAAATTCAAACATAAAAGCATCAAACCCAATTTCAAAACTTACACAAGGAAATCACCAAATTGAGTGGAAAGTTGAACTTTTAAAAAATTGGAGTTGCAAGTTCTAGTATTGAAAATTATGATAAAATGTATAGTAAATAATTTGAAATAAAAATTTAATTTTGAGCAAAAATTTTGATATTAAAAATAATATATACAAACCTTGATTAACTAATAGATATATAGTATTGATTAGTATATTGCTCTTCCCTTTCAATTTTGTCGGTGTCCTTTCCAAGTCTTTGTTAAAAGATTTTATCTTATAAAGATATCCAAAATGTTATTTATTAGGTTTTACTATTCATAAAAATTCTACTCATTCAAAAAAATCACATAAAAATATATTTCTATAATGTGTATTAACATTTTATAATAAAAATTTATTAACTGTCTTATAAAATATATTTAAAATAAAATAAACTAAAAATATTTTCATTCAAATCTTACTATCAACCCTGCTTTTAAATATTCATATAAATGATCATGATAAACCAAATGTTTCACATAATTTCATATTATTGAAATCATCAACTAATCTTGAACGTAAGGTCGCTATCAAAATAATAGAGAGCGTCCTCTAGACAATTCGAAATAGAGCCCGACATGCTTTGCTTCGCATGTAGACCAACAGTACAAATAGAGCACAACGTGGTTCAGATGTAGAGGAACTGTACAAAACTATAAGCAGTCGTGCTCACACAGCTGCCCCAGTCTTGCAATTTGACATCATGTGAGAAATATTGTCCTTTTTATGAGAAATATTGTCCTTTTTAAAAAAAAGTATTTGACAGAAGAGGTTATAAATGCGGAACGTGTACAAAGGTTAAATTAACAACTTTAAATGTGAAGTGGATGTAAGTGTCAAAATCATAGAATCTTTTTAAGATTTTTGATTTTTATATCAATGTCACCGGTGGGGTGGATGTTTTATGGTTTTTTTATATTGCTGGAAAATCTATCATAATTAAGTTGTTAAACAAGTAGTAGGGAGAATCATCTCCCAGGGCTATATGTGAATGTAAGCTGATTCATCACAGTTATTCAAAGAAAACCAAGCTACCTAGAACAACCATCTGGTAATCCTTAAGGGGAAAGGCTTTCACTCCTCCTAGGTCTAGTAAAACCAACTCTTAGCCAAGCAGAATTTTTTTAAGGCATACTGAAAGCTCTAAGAGAGTTTGGGGTGGATGTTACTGTGGAAATCATCTAATCTTTATAACATTTCCTATTTCTATATATACATCAATATCAATTGTTGAATATCAAGTTTTACTTTTTTAATTCATACATTATATATGAAATTGTTAAGCAATTTTCTAATAATTTTTTAAAATAAATATTATTATTATTATTATTATAATACAAGTTTGTGTTAGTATGAGCTTTTATATTATATTTTTTATACTGTTATAAGAAATAGGTGGACAATTTTTTTTTTTGAATTTTTTTTAATATTTTTTTCATTATCATTTTTATATAAAATTTTCTTAATATTTTTTTTAACTCCATTTTTATAGTATTCATTAAAACTCACTCTTTATTAAACATTCAGATTTTTAAATATAGAGAAAAAAAATTACAGTTTCTAAAAAGTGGTTGGTAATGTTTCACATATTTCTCTTTAGATGTATACATTGTGTGTTAAATCATTGTCACCTTAATGGCCTAGTCTTATTCCTCTTATTAAGTTTTTGATAAATATCTCAATCCATACGCATTTTCATAATGACTATTAAAATCTATATCATCAAACAACTTAGTATTAAGTTTTTGATAATATCTCAACCCTCTCTACTTTGACAATGACTATTAAAACCCAAATCATCAAAGAAAAATATACGAATAATAAACAATATAAGTTAAGATCTCTACCCAACCCCATTTTGATAATAACTATTAAAACCCACACCATCAATATAAAAAAATCTTAGATACATAAAAGAAAACCCACAACATCCCAAAAAAAACTTAGATAGAAAAAAATATACCCATAATAAACTATAATAACTTAATCTAACAAAAACTAGAAAACATATATATAAATAATAATAAAAAATTACAGAAATATTAATATGTTGAATAATATTTTTACAATACACTTTCTCTACCTTAATGTTCTCCTTAAATCCCACTGAATATACCTAACAACATTTATTAAATATAACTATTTTTCATCTCACATTTGATAAATACAACCATTTTTCCACTAAATTATTCATTAATATATTCAGCAATATCAGTCATTGATATATTAATGAATAAGTTAAGATCACTTATTCATTAATATATTCAGTAATATCATTTATATGCTTAATTGATATGATTAGAGAGACAGGGTACGATTGTTACTCTATTTAAATTGTTGTCGTGGTTGCAGAATGGAGACTGCATCATTACATGCAGCGGACCTCAACGGCTTCTGGTTCTAACTTCTGGAGGCTATATTTTACTCAAACTCTTATCACAAATAAAGAAAGTTGTAGGGGAAAGTTGTTGAGTATGCATAATTTTTTTTGGGTTAGGTTAATTGAGTTCAGAGATGACTGCAAGTTGCAGTCCAAACTCTTTTAGTATGGATCAATTTTTTTGCGTTAGGTTAATTGATTTGGGAGATTGCATGGATTGCATTTTAATCTGTGATTTTAGTGGCTTTGATTTAGAGTTATTTAAGTTGTTAAAATTGGTTTGGGTATATTTATTTTGAAAATAATTTGATTTTTATTAATAAAATTTCAAAATTCAAATTAGTAATATTTATAACAATTTTTTTAACAAAACACCTCATGCATAACATTTATTAGAAATTTAAAAAATTATAGATTGCAATTATTGAGTTTTTATGAAGTTTTTAAAATGTTAAATTGCATTTTTCAAGAAAATTAAGAAAAAACCTCATCTTATTCCTGTTTAAAAAATTTTGTTTAGTTTATCAATGAATAAAAAAATTGATAATGGTTATTTATAACTTAGATTTTCTTGTTTTTTTTATTAGTAAAATAAGAAGTTAAGAAAAATCATGATGGTTATGTATAGCTTAGACTCTTTCTCTAGTTTACCCATGAAATAAAAATTAAATATTATATTTTAGAAAAATTATTCCTGATTAACCAAGTCATTAGGATTTGGTCTACTTGAACTATTTAATGTGGTTCATTCTCAGAACAAGGTGAAAAAAATAATCGATCTTAATGAATAAATAGTGTGGATGCATCAATGCCTGGATATAGTTATTAAAAAGTAAATTAGTTATTAGGAAATTACAATATTATTTGCTAAGACTCTTTATTAAAAAGAGGGGATTAATGAATATAGAAATTAAAAATAATTAAAAATTTTATTAATAATATAGTAGGATAAAGATGCATTCACACTATTTATTAATAATATGATTAATGCTAAAGACATTTTTCTAAATTATGGATAGCAAAAGTCTTAATACTAGTTATAAATATCCTTGTGAAGAATAATTTTCATTTTCATTTCATGGTTAAACATGTTCCCTCCACTCCATTAAATTTTGTATACCAATTTTTCTCATATATATATATATATATATATATATAAGTAGAAAAACATTTATATTAAAAAATTATTAGCCATTTCAATATGAAGAATTTTTACAAATAATTTTGTTTAATAATTAAATTATTCAAAAAAATTATTATAATTAAATTTATAAAAAATTATAATATTTAATATAAAAGCTTAATAATAAATATAGAATTAATAAACTATTTTTTTAATTTTGTTTAATATTTAAAATTAAAATGAAAATATTAGTAATAAATATTTGAATCACAATTTTTATAATTTAAATAAATAAGAAAAAAGCATACTTCATGTCAACCAATTCTAAAAAGTTGGTTATACTTTCCTTCCTTCTTTTTCTTGGATTTTTTCTTTTTTCCTTTTGTTGAGCACAAAAGGTACTATTAACTCAACCAATTCTAAAAACTGTTTATACTTCTCTTTCTTCTTCTCTTTAGTTCTTTCTCCTTTTTTTTTTGTCTTTGTTCTAAATTGGTTATACTTCTCTTCCTTCTTCTCCTTGGTTCTTTTCCTTTTTCTTTCCTTTCTTTTGTTCTAAACTGGTTATACTTCTCTTTCTTCTTCTCCTTAGTTCTTTCTCTTTTTCTTTCCTTTCTTTTGTTCTACAGTTGATATTCTTTAAATTCCTTCATCTTATTTTAATAGTATTTTAATATAAATGAGTTTTTATTGATCATGCAACTTTATAAATAATTTTGGGATTTGGGTCTTCTTTTTCTTGTGTTTTTTTCATCTTTAACATATGAACTTTCTTTTTTACTTTTTATTTATTTATTTATTTAATTTTTATATATATTTCTCAATTTTTATATTAACTTTTAGGCTAAACAAATAAAACCTAACCCCAAAAATCTCCTGGAAATTTGACCCCCTAAAATCTAAGAGAGAAGTACTTCACAATAGAACTGGACCAACTAAACTAACTATTAAAATTCTTAAATCCTGAAGTGAAATATCTAAAAAATTA
Source organism: Pinus albicaulis (assembly GCA_034641835.2). Taxonomy (NCBI): domain Eukaryota; kingdom Viridiplantae; phylum Streptophyta; class Pinopsida; order Pinales; family Pinaceae; genus Pinus; species Pinus albicaulis. Next base: position 288,746,935 of record CM076572.1, on the reverse strand, counting down.
TAAAATAAAACACAAAAGTATTCCTAAAATTCTATCCAACTTGAATATTACAAGCAAATATTTCAATCACAATTATCAAAATTAATTTAAATAATTTATTTTTTCAATTATGAAAATTAAAATAAATAAATGGTTTTGAAAAGGTGTTTCCGTGAACGTTCTCATAATAACGTTCTGTTCTCATTCAAATTATGAATTAAAGCTTTCGCTGGATAATGCCGATGGTCGCACAAACAGTATAACCTTAAAAAATTTATCGCTAATTTCAATGAGGAACGAGTAACGGCTTTGCCGTTTGGTATAGGGCAGGTCAGTAATTTTTGAAAATGGAAAAATCATTTTTTTTGGAACACTTAGTAGTTGGTATAATGGGGTGATATTTTTTTTAAAGCCAATTTCAAATTTCATAGAGGGATATTTTTGGCTTTTTGTTATTATGGTCAAGGAATAGATGTCTTATTCTTTTGGAATTTTTTCTCTTGCTAAATTTTAAACTTTCTTGTTTAACTCAACATTGAAATAAAAAATTAAAAAAATCATGATGGTTTTGTAAAAATTAACTTTTTGATCTCTACTTTAGCAATGAAATAAAAAGTAAATGCTGGTTTTAAAGATCTTGCCCAAATATTTTTCATTCATTTTGTGGTTAAATATGTAGGTTAAGCATGTTCATATACTTCATTTAAGACTGACCTATATCTTGTGTATCAATTTTTTCCTTTTTCATATATAAATTTATTGAAATTTAAATGTATTTACTGAAATGCAAACGTATTTATTGACCATTTCAATATCATTAAACGACAACGATTTTTTACAAATTATTTTGTTTATTAATAAAATATAAAATTGAAAATTTTGAAAATAAATAATTAAATTAGTATTATTATAATTACAATTTCTATAATTAAATAAGTAAATTGTTTTGAAAAGAGAGGTCTGGACAAAGTTCTGATGATAATTTTTCATGGTGAAGCAAAGTTTATGAATTAAAATTTTAACTATATAGTGTAGATGAACTATTCTGGCTGATTTTCAATGAATAACCAGGAACGGCTCGTCTTTTTGTACAGGGCATATTGTCAGGTTGGTTTATTTCCAATAAATACCCCTGCGTCTAAGACAAAGTGTGAGGTGGGTTCAGTTCTAATAAGTCCTCTTACTTGAGGTTATAAAAAAAAATGTAGGAATGATCATGAGAGTGAGAGGTTCATTTAGAGTGGGAAGGTTGTTATTTATTAAGTTAATATATATGAGTTGGTATAGTGTGATGTTATTTTTGTTTCAAATACTATTAAGAGATATTTTTGGTATGTTGAGATAAGGTTTAAGAATTAAGCTCTTGTTAAATCATAAATTTCTAGTATATTTAGTTTAGTTGTTGGATATACTCTCAGTGTTTTAGTCACAGTTGTTAGGTTTGATTTAAAAATAAAAAATAAAAAATTGATTTAAAATAAAAAATAAAAAAATTTCCGGATGCGGATGGTACATGCTCGTGATGGGACGCACGTCTTGAGGCATGGTGTGTGGGATGGCCATGTAGCCTCCCACCTGCGCATTAAACTCCACATTTACTTTGCCAACCTATTGCGCATTAGTTCCATCACCTTGCTTCACCGCATTTGGTCCAGCCTGCTCTGCATTTGGTTTTTAATGGCGTCGTCTCACCGCCCCTCTGCTCCTACCCATCCTACCTCTTGGTCTCACGCATTGCAGAGCTGCTCCTGTCCTCCCACTTGCGCCGAGCCAAGTGCTTGCACGCAGACCGGGAGGCGATGTGTATTGCTCTGTTGTCTTGAAACGCTGCCCGAATTCCATTCTTCTCAGAGTTATTTCTGCCCTAAGAAGTCTCAGTCCAGTTTGAAGCACGCTCAGTCTTTCTCTACTGCCCAGTTTCCCTCTTGTCTGCAATTCCGCCCCTATAGCCTCAGCTCCACAGGTAGAATGCCTCGGCTCAGGCATTGTATGCGAAGTCGACGAGGAAGTTGCAGGGGCTGGGCGGTTCGCGCCCACTCTTCCTCCAGCCCTGAACCCTCGCCTAAAGACTTTTCTCAGGGGCACTATCCGAAAAAGCGCAACGGTAGAGGAAGAGCCAGTGGCTCTGGGTCGATGCATCCCTCCCACACCGCGTCTCCTTCACAACCTCTCCATGTCGCGTCCCCCTTGCAACCTGTCCCTCATCTCCTTGTTTCCCCTATCACCCTTTGTCAAACCTCGCAAAGAGCTGAGTTTCAGTTTGTATGTACCATGGATCGACCAACAGTCACTGCATTCATAACCGTCACCCTCCGGGAGGAAGCTGTTGGTTCTACTCGCACTGAAATCATTGCCCATCAACCTCCTCCAGACCCAGATAACGCTGAACACAAGAATGCAGCACCGGGACTGGATATAGATGCCAAAGCTCAGGATAAAGGGAAGAACGTCGCTACAACCACTGGTGATCCCATCGACAAGGAAGACGACAGTAGCGCAAAGTATCGTTGCCGCATCGTGGAGGAACCTCCCTCTCCAGCCCATGACAAATGACCACGAACTCCACAGCTGGAACATGGCGCTGCAGCCCAGGTTCAATGGGTTAATCTGTGTGGTTTTTTTTAATTTTACAATGTTGAAGGAGAATAATTCTCCTGTGTTTAACTCTTTTAGGCATATTCTGTTTTTATGGTTTCACCTGTTTAACTTAAGGCCGGTTTCCCCTGCGAGGGCGGCAAGACACGAGCTTAAGAGACTAGTTTCCCCTTCTGGGGCAGTCCAAAAACATGAATTTTCAAGCATCAAACCCAGCTCTCAGGCTTTCTCAGCTGAGGCTCCTCAGTGTGGAGGAATGATCCAGGTGGTTCCAGAGAGGCTCAAAAATCTAAGAGGGCATAGGAAAAGCTAAAAAATCAAATTTTCTATATTGAAGTGAAACAAGAGGGAGATCAAAGCTATCGTCGCAAATGTTCCAACAATGCAAACAACACCTCAATCCGAGTTCGTATGCGAAAGTTATGGCCAGTCAAAATTTTGGTCAAACTAAGGTCATTGGCAACCACTAATGAGGCCACAGTTTGGCACTTATTGGCGACAGATTCCAGTGGCCGGAATAGGCAAATTTTTCACCTCGTTAATTTGTCTCGTAAACCCCAAAATTCAGTCAAAATTTTTTGAACAGATTTTTTTTTATTTAATAATTTATTTTTTTAAATATATAAAAATAGGGGGCAGGTTATCACCCTTGCTACCCAACCCCACCCAAAAAAATTATATATATACATATATGGTTGGTGGGTGTTCAAACCCCACCAACCCACATACCGCATATACATAGTATATATGGCCAACGACCATAACTGACGGGGTCGACAGGATTCGAACCCGCGCTGACCATGTGGTCAGCCTACCCTAAGTGGCAGCCCCAAGACCAAATAGCCTGCAAAAATTAAAAATAGCGCTAACCAAACACTATATAAGGGAGGCCCATGGGCTTGACCTCGAGACGTCTGCCCCCCAAGCCAAACAAATTAAGCAATTACCCAAATGGGCATAACTTTATAAAATTCGCCCATGACATTGTTGAAACGTAGATCTTCCATTCACCCAAGACAAACAAAGCACATGGAACCTAGAGAGGACACGCAAACCAAAGCAAGTAACCCTGACGTAGGGGTATCATGATGAATCTAAAAGATTCTCTTAGAGGTTGAATTTTGATATAGGTGAAAGTATTTCAAGTTTATACTCATTTTCCTCATAATTTCATAGAGAACGTGATGGTGTGATTCATTTCCTCATCTGACCAACAGATCTTCGATCAACTTGCAGGAAGGAATATTTTGGGAATCATGAGGAATCTAAAAGACTCCCTTGGGGCCAAATTTTCATAGTTTCAGAACTTGACCGAGTTTATACTCGTTTTTCTCATAATTTCACAAGGAGCGCAATGCTGAAGTCAGATTTTTCATCTAAGCAATAAAATTTCAGTCAACCAACAAGAAAGAATCTTTGAGAGAATCTTTGAGATTCGTGCGGGTCCACATTTCGACCAAGTCAGAATGGGGTGAACTTTATAGTCATTTTTCACAATTTTGCGCCAGAAATTCAACGACGTAATCAATTTCTTCAGCAGAGGTGTGCATTTTCAGGCCATCCTCGGAAGTGGAGGTATAAGGTGCCTTTTTGTACATGCATGTAATTCGATTTTGTTGAAAATTAATGAAAGTGAACTCCCCACTTTGAGTAGAGCCTAGAGACGTAGCCCACACTCGGTGATCTTTGTTATCAAGTTGTGTGTGTTCTTTGATTTAATGGTTTTCATTATGTTTCCTCTTCTTTAACATGCAATTTTGCTAACATTACAGAAGTAAAAGATCTTGGTTAATTCCAGTAGCTTAGAGAATCTGGATCAATAGTGCAGAGGCTTCTCAGGTTGGAGAAAAGCATTTTAATCTTCTCATAATTTTTGACTAATGCAATATACAAATAGCGAGGTTAGGAAATCATTGTGTAATGTGTGATTGAAATTCTCTTTTATGCTTTGTGATTTAACGATCATAATTGGTTTCCACAATTAGTAGAGTAGATTCAAGTCTATTATCTTAGCATATTACAATTAACAATTTGAATCTATGTGGATTTTATACACTATGTAGCTTACATTAAGAAACACCTAATACAAATAAATAAATATTGTTCTCATAATAAATATTTAATTATTTCTTTCTCTAACAAATAAATAAATAAGTAAATATAGAGTTTGGAAATGCTAAAACTAGAGACATAGAACACCTTACATTAATAATTTAGCAAAATAAAAAATTATTTATAACATTTATTGTTATACAATTCTTCATACATACATGATTAAATTGTCATCTCTAAAATTAATGTAGAAATCAAATATATTCTCAATTAAATTACAATCTCAAAAACAAAAACAAAACTAAAGAGTAGAAATGTTAGAATTAAAAAATTCAAACATGAAACCATCAAACCCAATTTCAAAACTTACACAAGGAAATCACCAAATTGAGTGGAAAGTTGAACTTTTAAAAAATTGGAGTTGCAAGTTCTACACACGACTTTCCAACCTTTAAGTGCGAGCCCCTTTTCTAATAATCTATTAAACAACCTCTTTCTTCATTGGAGTTGCAAGTTCTAGTATTGAAAATTATGATAAAATGTATGGTAAATAATTTGAAATAAAAATTTAATTTTGAGGAAAAATTTTGATATTAAAAATAATATATATAAACCTGGATTAACTAATAGATATATAGTATTGATTAGTATATTGCTCTTCCCTTTAGTATTACAATGGGAATATATTTATCGTCACTTTTAAAGAAAGATAAAATGAGGTTTTATGATTAAGGTTTAGAAAGTGAAGAACGAGAATTTTTTAAGTTTCAACTTTGTCGGTGTCCTTTCCAAGTCTTTGTTAAAAGATTTTATCTTATAAACATATCCAAAATGTTATTTATTAGGTTTTACTATTCATAAAAATTGTACTCATTAAAAAAAATTCACATAAAAATATTTCTATAATAAAAATGTGTATTAACATTTTATAATAAAAATTTATTAACTGTCTTATAAAATATATTTAAAATAAAATAAACTAAAAATATTTTCATTCAAATCTTACTATCAACTCTGCTTTTAAATATTCATATAAATAATCATGATAAACCAAATGTTTCACATAATTTCATATTATTGAAATCATCAACTAATCTTGAACGTAACAGAGAGCGTCCTCTAGACAATTCGAAATAGAGCCCCGACATGCTTTGCTTCGCATGTAGACCAACAGTACAAATAGAGCACAACGTGGTTCAGATGTAGAGGAACTGTACAAAACTATAAGCAGTCGTGCTCACACAGCTGCCCCAGTCTTGCAATTTGACATCATGTGAGAAATATTGTCCTTTTTAAAAAAAAGTATTTGACAGAAGAGGTTATAAATGCGGAACGTGTACAAAGGTTAAATTAACAACTTTAAATGTGAAGTGGATGTAAGTGTCAAAATCATAGAATCTTTTTAAGATTTTTTATTTTTATATCAATGTCACGGGTGGGGTGGATGTTTTATGGTTTTTATATTGTTGGAAAATCTATCATAATTAAGTTGTTAAACAAGTAGTAGGGAGAACCATCTCCCAGAGCTATATGTGAATGTAAGCTGATTCATCATAGTTATTCAAAGAAAACCAAGCTACCTAGAACAACCATCTGGTAATCCTTAAGGGGAAAGGCTTTCACTCCTCCTAGGTCTAGTAAAACCAACTCTTAGCCAAGCAGAATTTTTTTAAGGCATACTGAAAGCTCTAAGAGAGTTTGGGGTGGATGTTACTGTGGAAATCATCTAATCTTTATAACATTTCCTATTTCTATATATACATCAATATCAATTGTTGAATATCAAGTTTTACTTTTTTAATTCATACATTATATATGAAATTGTTAAGCAATTTTCTAATAATTTTTTAAAATAAATATTATTATTATTATTATTATAATACAAGTTTGTGTTAGTATGAGCTTTTATATTATATTTTTTATACTGTTATAAGAAATAGGTGGACAATTTTTTTTTTTGAATTTTTTTTAATATTTTTTTCATTATCATTTTTATATAAAATTTTCTTAATATTTTTTTGAACTCCATTTTTATATTATTCATTAAAACTCACTATTTATTAAACATTCAGATTTTTAAATATAGAGAAAAAAAATTACAGTTTCTAAAAAGTGGTTGGTAATGTTTCACATATTTCTCTTTAGATGTACACATTGTGTGTCAAATCATTGTCACCTTAATGGCCTATTCTTATTCCTCTTATTAAGTTTTTGATAAATATCTCAATCCATACCCATTTTGATAATGACTATTAAAATCTATATCATCAAACAACTTAGTATTAAGTTTTTGATAATATCTCAACCCTCTCTACTTTGACAATGACTATTAAAACCCAAATCATCAAACAGAAATATACGGATAATAAACAATATAAGTTAAGATCTCTACCCAACCCCATTTTGATAATAACTATTAAAACCCACACCATCAATATAAAAAAATTCTTAGATACATAAAAGAAAACCCACAACATCCCAAAAAAAACTTAGATAGAAAAAAATATACCCATAATAAACTATAATAACTTAATCTAACAAAAACTAGAAAACATATTTATAAATAATAATAAAAAATTACAGAAATATTAATTTAAAAATTTAAAATTATAATATCTATATAATTTTAATTATTGAATAATATTTTTACAATACACTTTCTCTACCTTAATGTTCTCCTTAAATCCCACTGAATATACCTAACAACATTTATTAAATATAACTATTTTTCATCTCACATTTGATAAATACAACCATTTTTCCACTAAATTATTCATTAATATATTCAGCAATATCATTCATTAATATATTAACAGCAAGTTAAGATCACTTATCATTTATATATATTCTGTTAGTATCATTATATACATTTGATATGATTGGAGACAGGGTACGATTGTTACTCTATTTAAATGTTGCCGTGGTTAATGAGATCGTAATATTGACATGGAATAATCTCAACGGGCTTCTGTTCTAACTTCTGGAGGCTGTATTTTTATTCAAACTGTAATGCAATAAAATAAAGGTAGGAAAGTTGTTGAGTATACATAATTTTTTTTGGGTTAGGTTAATTGAGTTCAGAGATGACTTGCAAGTTGCAGTCCAAACTCTTTTAGTATGGATCAATTTTTTGCGTAGGGTTGTTCTGGTTTTGAGATTGTTCAGGACACTGGCTTCTTTTGTCTTGTGATTTTATGTATGTTTATCATAGGTTAGTTTTTGTTTTTGTGTAATAATTTTCGGTGAAAATCACATAACATAAATTTCTGTCGACGAGTTTCGAACCAACCAGTGTGGTTCATCATCAGGACAAGATGAGCAATCTGATCAAGAACAAGTTTAAGTAGATCAGGACATCTCCAACTAGCCGTTGGAAAAACGGCTAGTTTAACTGAAATAGGAAGAATTTTATTTATAGTATTAATTCTATTATATTTCAAAAATTTTAATTATATTTTAATTATAAATTCTATATAAAATAAAAAATCAAACCTAATCAAATAAATACATAAGTAATAATAATAATACTTAATTACAGTAATGCCAATATCAACTAGATTCCAAATTTTTATTTTTATTTTTATTTTTAATATAAAAATCTATTAGTAAATTTGGTAATTCATAAATGGAAACAATAAAAAATCACAATTCATGTATAGAAATCATTTTTAAAAATCATAATTCTAATAAAAACAAGTAATTTCTATATAAAAATCTTATAAAATGACAAATTGCAAAATTATAAAATAATAATACTTAATTAATTAATTTAAGATTACTAGAGAGGTAAGTTTCCCGATAAAATTAAAAATAAAAATAGAAATAAATAAATAAAATAAATAAATAAATATAAGCCAAATTCCTAATAGTTATTTAAGTTGTTAAAATTGGTTTGGGTATATTTATTTTGAAAATAATTTGATTTTTGCTAATAAAATTTCAAAATTCAAATTAGTAATATTTATAACAATTTTTTTAACAAAACACCTCATGCATAACATTTATTAGAAATTTAAAAAATTATAGATTGCAATTATTGAGTTTTTATGAAGTTTTTAAAATGTTAAATTGCATATTTCAAGAAAATTAAGAAAAACCCTCATTTTATTCTTGTTTAGTTTATCAATGAATAAAAAAAATTGATAATGGTCATTTACAGCTTAGATTTTCTTGTTTGTTTTATTACTAAAATAAGAAGTTAAGAAAAATCATGATGGTTATGTACGGCTTAGACTCTTTTTCTAGTTTACTCATGAAATAAAAACTAAATACTATATTTTAGAAAAAATATTCCTGATTAACCAAGTCATTAGGATTTGGTCCACTTGAACTATCTAATGTGGTTCATTCTTTGAACAAGGTGAAAAAGATAATCGATCTTAATGAATAAATAGTGTGGATGCATCAATGGCTAGATATAATTGTTAAAAAGTAAATTAGTTATTAGGGAATTACAACATACTATTTATTAATGATGTGATTAATGCTAAAGACATTTTTCTAAATTATAGATAGCAAAACTCTTAATACTAGTTATAAATATCCTTGTCAAAAATAATTTTCATTTTCATTTCATGGTTAAACATGTTCCCTCCACTTCATTAAATTGTGTATACCAATTTCTCTTATTTATATATATATATATAGAAAAACATTTATATTAAAAAATTATTAGCCATTTCAATGTGAAATTTTTTTACAAATAACTTTGTTTAATAATTAAATTATTCAAAAAAATTATTATAATTAAATTTATAAAAAAAATATAATATTTAATATAAAAGCTTAATAATAAATATAGAATTAATAAACTATTTTTTAATTTTGTTTAATATTTAAAATGTAAAATGAAAAAATTAGTAATAAATATTTAAATCACAATTTTTACAATTTAAATAAATAAGAAAAAATCATACTTCATGTCAACTAATTCTAAAAGTTAGTTATACTTTCTTTCCTTCTTCCTCTTGTTTTTTTATTCTTTTGTTGAGTACAAAAGGTACTAGTAACTCAACCAATTCTAAAAACTGGTTATTCTTCTCTTTCTTCTTTTCTTTAGTTCTTTCTCCTTTTTTTTCTTTGCCTTTGTTCTAAACTGGTTATATTTCTCTTCCTTCTTCTCCTTAGTTCTTTCTCTTTTTCTTTCCTTTCTTTTGTTCTACCATTGACATTCTTTAAATTTCTTCATCTTATTTTAATAGTATTTTAATATTAATACTATTTTAATATAAATGGGTTTTTATTGGTCATGCAACTTTATAAATAATTTTGGGGTTTGGATCTTCTCTCTTTCTTGTGTTCTTTTTATCTTTAACATATGAACCTTTTTTGTACTTTTTATTTATTTATTTATTTAATTTATATATATATATTTCTCAATTTTTATATTAACTTTTAGCCTAAACAAATAAAACCTAACCCGAAAAGTCTCAAGGAAATTTGACCCAAGAAAAGTACTTTACAATAGAACTGGACCAACTAAACTAACCATTAAATTTTTTAAATCCTTAAACGAAATATCGAAAAAAACATTATAAAATACATCACAAAAGTTTTCGTAAAATTATATCCAACTTGAATATTACAAACAAATATTTCAATCACAATTATCAAAATTAATTTAAATAATTATGAATTAAAGCTTTCGCTAGATAATGCCGATGGTCGCACAAACAGTATAAACTTAAAACTTTTCTCGCTAATTTCAATGAGGAGCGAGTAACGGCTTTGCCGTTTGGTATAGGGCAGGTCAGTGATTTTTGAAAATGGAAAAATCATTTTTTCTTGGAACACTTAGTAGTTGGTATAATGGGGTGATAATTTTTTTACCCAATTTCAAATTTCATAGAGAGACATTTCTGGCTTTTTGTTATTATGGTCAAGGAATAGATTTCTTATTCTTTTGGAATTTTTTCTCTTGCTGAATTATAAATTAAACTTTCTTGTTTAACTTAACATTGAAATAAAAAATAATGATGGTTTTGTAAAAATTAAACTTTTTGATCTCTACTTTACTAATGAAATAAAAAGTAAATGCTGCCTTTAAAGATCTTGCCCAAATATTTTTCATTCATTTTGTGGTTAAATATGTAGGTTAAGCATGTTCATATACTTCATTTAAGACTGACCTATATCTTGTGTATCAATTTTTTCCTTTTTCATATATAAATTTATTGAAATACTGAAATGCAAACGTATTTATTGACCATTTCAATATCATTAAATGACAACGATATTTTACAAATTATTTTGTTTATTAATAAAATATAAAATTGAAAAATTTGAAAATAAATAATTAAATTAGTATTATTATAATTACAATTTCTATAATTAAATAAGTAAATTGTTTTGAAAAAAGAGGTCTGGACAAAGTTCTGATGATAATTTTTCATGGTGAAGCAAAGTTTATGAATTAAAATTTTAACTATATAATGTCGATGAAGTATTCTGGCTGATTTTAAATGAATAACCAGGAACGGCTCGTCGTTTTGTACAGGGCATATTGTCAGGTTGGTTTATTTCCAATAAATACCCCTGCATCTAAGACAAAGTGTGAGGTGGGTTCAGTTCTAATAAGCCTCTTACTTGAGGTTATAAAAATAAAATGTAGGAATGATCATGAGAGTGAGAGGTTCATTTAGAGTGGGAAGGCTGTTGTTTATTAAGTTAATATATATGAGTTGGTATAGTGTGATGTTAATTTTGTTTCAAATATTATTAGGAGATATTTTTGGTATGTTGTGATAAGGTTTAAGAATTAGGCTCTTGTTAAATCATAAATTTCTAGTGTATCTAGTTTAGTTGTTGGATGTAGTGTTTTAGTCGCAGCTGCTAAGTTTGATTTAAAAATAAAAAATAAAAAATTGGTTTATTGGAATTAATTAGGCCTATATGTGTGTTCATTTTGAAATATTGCTTCCCCAATTTTAATTTAATTATCAACAATTATTAGTTGGATGGCAGGGATTTAGCATCTAGGGAATATTCTAAGATATTTTTAGTAGTATTGTCAATCAAAGATCGACATTTATTTCCGAAGTAGTTATGTCATTTTTGTCTTTTTAATTGAATTGTATAATTTCTATAAAAAAATGTGATATGATAAAGTTTATTTACATATTGAGAATATTCGTGTTAAAGTGAGGTAAATATCATGGTTAAGAACACTATTACATATTGTGATACCCATAAATTTATTTTATGACTTTTATATTGGACATGTCACAAATATTCAAGTGGTACTTCAGTAAATATTTTGACAATGTAAATATTTTTTTGAATTTAAAAAAAAAAAATCGTCTTATGTATTATTATTATTGAAAATATATTAAAACCTGTTATGTGACAAACTCCCAACTATCAAAGTTGGAATCTATCTGAAGGGGTAGGAAGAAAAGAAGAAAAATCTTCCTTTTTGCAAGACAGTAGGAAATGTTGGCAAAGCATACCACATGGAGAATGCCCAAAATGCATGATTAGACATAAATTTCATGAGTGATTGCAGGGACTATAAGAGGTAATGGAAGTTAGATTAAAAGAAAGTGGGTGTGGGAGAGAAAGACTAAAAAGGGAAATTAGTTAGATTAAAAGAAAGTGGGAGTGGGAGATAAAGACTAAACTCGGAAATTAGCAGGGCCTTGCTAAGGGTTAAGAAGGTGTGAACTGAGAAAGAATTATTGAATTGTTAGAGAGGCAAGGAAGAGTTGGAGCTCAGGAGAAAATAGTGAGAAATGTAGTCCACAGTGGTAGCCTTTAATCTAGAATTCTTTATATTAGTATATGACTATCTAGACACAAATTTGTGATAAATATGTTATTTTTGAAATTTAGAGCTATGAAGGAAATTAGAAAGTTTTTTACAATATACTTATTTGTGTTCGTAGATGTATTTGTGCATATATGTGTATTTGGATTATTCTATTGCAAGAAATTTGTGAGAGAGTGGACAAAGGATTTAATAATGGTTCAAACAGGTAATTTTAAGAGTTACTCTGTTGTGGTATCCAGTGTCTAGGTGGATATGAACAAAAGAACAAATGACCAGGTGGTAAGGGAAGTAGAAATATGCACAAAATTTGCATTAAATAATGACATTTCATTTCCATTAAATATGCATATTTGGAAACTATAGATAAATATATATAAATATGTGTGTGTGTGTGTGTGTGTGGTTGTAAAAAAAATATTATAGGATAAGAATTAATATAGCTAATTTTAAGTATATTTTTTTATGCCCAAGTTAGCATGTTGCAAGCCCGTGACTGTAGGATGAAAACCTCCTTGACTAACCCAAAAATAGGTAGTCCTAAGAAAAAGAATAGTAGGGCCTAAGGAAAACCTTAGGTGGTTTCAGTGGTGCCCCATGACAGAAGGCCACCGAGACTCTAGCCTAGTTTATATCTTCTAACTTAAATAATTACATAGTTCATAAAGATTTATTTTCGCTACCATATATAAGTTGCAGTAAAAATATCATGTACTCGTCCATGTTCAGAGGAAGATAATAAATTTAACAATGTTTTAAATGTCAATATTGCCATGATATTAGCATGCAAGAACATAAATAATTTGCATTATATGCATGTGTGGAGAACGTAAAAGAAACAAAGATATAAAGGGTATAAAAGACCTCACTCTGATTATATTACCACGTAATAGATTGAAGAAAGAAAAATACAATTTTTTTTTTCTCCAAACAAAGAAGAAGAATATCAATTCCAACCATACAGGCTTCTCCATAATTTATATAATAGAATACAAATCTTTGAGTTAACAAATCGGGAGAAAACTTAATAAAATACACATAAACATTATAGTTATGAAGAATGGGTTTTCTTCTAAAAAGAGTTCTAATAAAGCCTCGGGATAATCATACAAGAAAACATTGGAAACCATGGCTAGCTATAGCCATTTTTTCTATAAATACCCTAAATATAAGCAAATCATATGTAGAAACTAGACAAATTGAAGCTTGAAGACAACATCAAGAACCTAGAAGGGATAATAGTAAGTGATAACTTGTAGTGCTTGTAGCATAAAGAAGAAAACTTGCAAGTATTTAAACCTAGAAAAGCCACAGAACAAAACCCAAGCATAGCCATGGATTAACCTAAGAAAGAACGAGAAGAACTATCTTATTTCGATCTCAAAATAATTGGAAATTTTAGAAAATAGTGAGAGATCAGATAGATTATGCGCAAAACACCAAATCACACCATGATACTATTTATCATCATGAAAGATACAAATATATATGACACAAATTACTAACTTTGACACATCTAGATCATGACTACAACTCATGCATTGGAAACAACAACATCTATATTGACTCCTCGCAAATCCTAATGAAAACTACATATGACATGGAAGCTTTACTTTCAATACCCTCCCTTAATGCTTACATGGAAAACATTGAAAACGCATATTACAACAATTATATTAATCTTTGTCTGACTGGTATTCATCAACGCTTACACCCACTCTGAGATCTTGCAAGCACCACTCTTTCTTCACTACCATATATTTGAGTTGTCACTTGATCCATTTAAGACATAACCACTTCATAGCATCTTTGACGTACTTTGCAGAATTGATGCTTCTCGACCTCCCAGAGCACTACGGGCCAGTTTTGATATTGAACCATCCTATGGAAACACTTTCATATGTCGAACACATGGTCTTCGACTATATTCCCCAGTTATCTAGGAAGGAATTTTGGGTACTAAATGTATTCAAAAGTTAATTATACAGGGTGACATCTTAAACACATAATCAAATTAACTTGTAAGTTGATTTTATTGGCACCATGTGATGCCATCAACTTATAACAGGTTATACATAATCAAATAAGTGATATGTTATTGTGTCACCGTATGCATCAAGAACCACCAATTTAAAAATATTTAATCTATTTTATAAGTGGTTCTTAATTTGTTTTTTGATATTACACTTGGAAAATAAACCACTTTAATATAGTAAAACTACAACACACACCTCATAATAATTGCACACCTCTAAATTGTAAGCTCAGCCAAGAGATGAATGTCTCTTGGAAATGGTTTTCAAGGATAACCACAAACCAAAAGTAGGAGAACCCAATGTCTCAACCAACACTAGTTCTGGAACCTACATAGTAGTCCTTAGAAGAAGAAAAAAAGTGGTTTTAAGATGACCACAAACTTTGGAACTGTCACAATAGTTCCTCAAACAATTCCAAATCTGGAAGTGCTCGCTCAGAAACAACTCAATCAATTGATATTGTGGCTCGGGATGTGGATCATTGACTTAAGTTCGCTTGAAATCTCAAACTCGAACCTGTAACACACCACCCACCCACAAATCCCCCCTTATCAGATACAAGGTGAGAAATATTCGTCATCACTACAAGACTCATCACTCTCGAACAAATTCTTAGATATGATCTGTAGTTCTTCTTGGATGCTTTCATCCATTCCTAAGAATAAATCCATCAAAACTTAACTTTTCTCTTGCAGTGCTCTTATTTTTGGAACATATATTTAACTAGTGATTTCGCTTTCCAAAATGCTCACACGGGTGAAGATCAAAACACCGATATTTCATATGTCCAAATTTGTTACACTGTTGGCATCTATCAACTTTTTCTGGAACTATACCATCCATAAAACCTGCACTTTGAAATTTTATAGGTTTAGCAAAATCCGGAATGTGAAAAGATACATCATTGTTATAACTAAGACCAGTTCTGTGTTTATTGTGTGTCATCTCTTCCCATGGTCTTATAACAGGTTTCACATCAACACTTCTAAGTGCATCCAAATTGAAATCACTTTATTTCTCTGACCATTCTTTGACTCATGATCAAACTCAAACAAATTTTTGTTCTGAAAAAACTCCAGTTGAGAATCACAAGTTTTCTTTTGAAGTTCGTCTCGCTGTAACTGCGATTCTAACTCCAAAAATTCGATTGTTCTTTTAGCATTTTGCAAACATGATTGGATGTCACAGAGCATGTCAATGCACCCAATACAAATAAATTTACAATGTAAGATCAACAATGTTAAAAAATGATTTCTCTTAACAACTTCCAAAATTGTCTCCATAAAAAATTAAACCTATGACCTTTAATAACTATATAAGCTTTGCTAACCACAATGTATTTCTCTTTTCTTGATTTTGCAATCACATATTTTATAATTAAACAAAAATAAATGTTTTAACCAAATGTGATGTTAACTTTGTGTGCATGCAACACATTTCCCCGTACAACGCACAAGCTATCATGGCATTACAATTGAATGAAGAAACATAACATTCCAATTGAATGACAATCACAGGCTTACTAAGATAAGCACATTTACATCAATCAATCTCCATTCTCAATAATTTCCCATGGGTCAATACAATAATGCTTCATGTCATTGTCTACTCAACCGAAACAAAAGACATTATTTTGCCACAATACTAGAATAGATGTAGGTGAAAATCTAATTTATTGTAGACTAGCCTAGAGTGGACATAGACGTTTCGTTCGACCAGACCCTCCATTGTCACTGGTTCAATTACTCTGTCCTTGAAATGCATATTATTTTCAAAAATTCAAACTTTTGTGATATCACCTCCCTCTACTAAATCCAATTTATTTCAATGTTTTATACCAATTCCAAACCATATAGTTCGAAAAAAAAAATATGAATGGGTAAAGGAAGACTTGTCCTGGCATTTGACATCAATCTGGCAATATTCAATATGTTAGGGCTGTTGGGAGCAGCTTCATCGTATCTCCCGCTTTCTCTAGGCACCTCTGCACTGGTCAGTCTCATCATAGTCCATGCCCCTACGCAGCATAGCATGTCTCTCTGTAGAAGTTTGGCGAAGGCTGCATACTGTAAAACAAAATTTTTTTTTTTTTTCTTTTAATTATCTTACAACATCCCAGTGCTTAAACAATCTTGATTTGATTAACACATATCAACATAGTTTCTATCCCCATTCCTCGGTTTTGTCCAGTAACGCGGTTAACCACTCTTCTGTTTCAATTGTCGTTCGATATCAGGTTTGAAGGTATCGCTGACATCGAGCCTATTGTTACAGCAATTGAATCCACTGCTTAAAAGAACATGTTTCCGCAACAGAAGATAGGATTAAGTGGTTGTGGGTTGCATTAAAGGAATCCAAGAAGCTATGGCTTCTATTAATAATTTGTGTCTTGTATAAATCTTGCCCGACCTGTCTCTGCTTTACGATTTCCAGATCTTCTAAATGGAATTACCACTCCGCAGATTGCATTTAAAATTGTTGTTATGAAGTGTTGAGGTTGCAGTCGCTGGATTGTCTGCTAAAATATGTTGGAATAAGGAGTGTGTTAATTTTTAACTTATGTCGATTCATAAATGTGCCATGTAAGAAGGAAATCATGATGGAGTTGGGAAGTTAAATAAGCTTAAATAATTTCAAAGTCTCAATCCTTTGCAAATTATTCTCTTAACACTGCGCTCTAAAACCAAGAAAATCCCCAAATATAGAGCTGATTATCAAAACTGGTTTAATAAATGAGACAATCGGCCAACATTTCACACAAACAGAACTCAAACATCATGAATTATAACTTGTTACCACTGTAGACATGGAAAGGACCGGCTGCTCACAAATTATCGCATAAAGAGGAAATGAACTTAAAAAATGTGAACAACTTCACTTGAAAATGCGGTAGCAATGAATCTCATACCACAATCTTCAGTAATATGGCAATGAAAATCACGACTTCACCCAAAATTAGAGGTTTAATAAAAAAATCACAGAATAAAATTTTATTTGAACCTGAGTTTCTTTTATATGCCACTACCAAGAACCTCCCTCCAATGACAGTAAAAATGGCGTTCAAATTGTAATGGTCTCGTCTCCACATGAGTGTTTATATTTTCAATTGGCGTAACAATTTTGCACTCATGTACATTCAGAGTGGCCAATTTGCAACAACACAGACACAACAAATATCTTTAGCTTTTTCGTTGGTGATAGTGTCCTTTCGGAGTAATGGCTTTACAACTGTTTAACTCTGCTAACTTCTTAATTAAGACACACGACCAAAAAGATTAGTTTCTGACTCACTGACAGCCTCAACCTCTTGCCTGCCATCTCTACTTACCAGAAACATGCCAGAAATATTGTACAATCACTGCAGATGAATTTTTGGACAATTTCTTATGGATGGCCACAAAACTAGTGGCACAAGTTAATCTACAGAGGGGATGAACAACCAGTTTTGATACCAATGTAAGACACACAATACACAAAAAACTGTAAACAAACTCAACAATATATTAATGAATGTCTCAAGAAATGATATACAATGTACACATATAAATACATAAGAAATTGCTAAATTAGTTTCCCAAGTTTCTTGGACACTAATAACCTATTACTTAATGCAAACTAACCCAAAGATTAGTGTCTAACATCAATATCAAAGCTAAACCAACATCTAAATAACAGATCATCTCCTCCATGAATCTCTCTAGAAAAGTAGGTTCGTTGTGATTTTCCTCGTGTGGCAGGCAAGGAAGTGGAATTGATAGATGAATCGTCACTCCTTGAATAAATAAATCTTTGGAAACCACAATTGTGTTCCCATGAGCATGTTCAATGACATATCTACATGATGCGCCTGATCCGTGGCCTTTTGAGCCCTCATCTCCACATTTGTGCTTCGTGTGATCTTTGTGGCACAATTTATAACTCATGTGCGATGCCTTTTAAGAAAAACAATATCAGGACCATTTTACCTAATCTCAACGATCAAATATTTGACAGTCGTAGTCGTTGTGCCAATCCGCGACTTCAACAGGCCACTGTTGGAATATTTAAAATTCCAGAACAACAATGGAGAATAAAATTCCCCCTCTTCAACACAGAGAAAATATAAAAAATTTCTTCACTGGAGACAGAGTTTTCACTGTAAAAACTATTTCATTAAACTTAAAAAAAAACTTGGTTACAAAATCTCCTCTGACAGAGGGAATACATAGAGACTTTGACTACTTCAAAACACAGTTCAAAAACAAAATTCACACACTAAAAATTTCACTCTATCTCTGCAATTTCAACTCACTGCTGTGTGTTGGAAAAATACTCTATCTCACAAAAAAATGAAAGCACTGCTGTGCACTTCACATTCTGTTACACTGTTGTGTGTAAAAATAAAACTTACAATGCATATTTCTCACAGGGCTTTTTCAACACTATATATGCCTCTGCACTTTTTCAATATATATAAAAAAAACTAAATTAAAATAAAACTTATTTCAAAAAACTTTAAAATAAAAAAACATAAACTAAAGATTTGCTATGGCCCACGGCCTCCCTTTTGAAACAGTGCACATGATATATATGTAAAACATATATATGCATGTTGACTGAACGCACCATTTTTTAAAACCAAACATTAAAACAGACTTTGATATAACGGACTTTGACCACCGGACGTCAACCAACAATTAAACCAATCTGCAATCGATTTCGGGTGCCAAAAACTTCAGCTGACGTCACCAAAAATGTGATGCGAAATTTCTATTAAACCTGCTTCATGAATTTTCTGCGTCCGATTTTGGGCAGCCGTACGGACGGCTGAGTGTGACCCGAAATTTCTATTAATTCCGGCTTAAGCTTCTTCAGATCCAGGTTTGCTGTTGAGTCTTCTCCGTTTCCAAAATACGGCAATGAACTTGACTGCTCAATCAAAAATGGAAGGCGACTATCTGCACGGTTTGCGATCTTGACTGATTTCTGGAGATAGAAAGCAGGTCACTGTACTGTGGATAGCTGAAAGTAATTTTTCAACACTCCCCCTTACTTTCAGCTGCTGGGTTATCAGTCATAATAAGACATTTCCTCAAAAACTCAAAACTCTTCTGCCCCAATGGCTTGGTCAGAATGTCTGCAAACTGCTCCTGAGTTCTGCAGTGTTCCAAAACAATTTCACCATTGTTTACCAATTCTCTGATGTAATGAAACTTTGTGTCAATGTGTTTCGTTCTCTTGTGAAACACAGAATTCTTGGATAATGCAATAGCTGAGCTATTGTCACAATAAATCACTGTTCATTTTACCTGCTCTTGGCACAAACTTCTTAACATCCTCTTCATCCAAATTGCTTGACACGCTGCTGCTGTAGCTGCCACATATTATGCCTCTGCTGTAGACAATGCTACAATGGGTTGTTTTTTAGAAGCCCATGAAATGGCTCCTGAACCCATGTGAAAAACATAACCGGAAGTGCTCTTCCGATCATCTACACTTCCAGCCCAATCACTGTCAGTGTATCCAACTAAATTTGAATTTTCTGAAGCAGTATATAAAATACCAAACCTTTTTGTACCTTTAACATACCTCAGAATTCTCTTTGCTGCCTGCCAATGTGCATCCTTTGGCTTCTCCATGAATCTGGAAATCAAACTAACAACATGCATTATGTCGGGCCTAGTTGCAGTCAAATACATGAGGCTGCCAACTATGCTCTTATACAAGCTAGGATCAAAATCCTTGCTGCTGTCCTCTCTGCTGAGTTTTAATCCCATCACTATGGGAGTGATCGCTGCTTTGCTCTCTTGCATATTAAATCTTTCAAGCACTTCATTAACATATTTTGCCTGTGAGATAAAAATCCCATTTTCATCTTGTTCTACTTCTATTCCTAAGAAGTATTTCAACAAACCCATATCAGTCATTTCAAATTATTCTTTCATGACTGTTTTAAAATTTTCAATAAGGTAATTATCATTACTTGTGAAAATAACATCATCAACATATAAAACTACAATCAACATTTTACCATATTTTTCTTTGATGTAGAGGGTGGGTTCTCCCTCACACTTTTCAAATCCATTTTCCAGTAGATAGGAATCTATCCTACTGTACCATGCTCTTGGTGCTTGCTTCAGCCCATAAAGAGCTTTCTTCAACTTGCACACTTTGTGCTCTTGGTATTTCTTTTCATAGCCGAGAGGTTGTTCAATGTAAACCTCTTCCATTAACACCCCATTTAGGAATGCTGACTTCACGTCCATTTGGTAAACTTTCCACTTCTTTTTTGCTGCTATGGACAACACTGCTCTCACGGTTTCCATTCTAGCAACCGGTGCGAAAGTTTCCTCATAATCTATCCCATGCTTCTGCTTATACCCTTTGACGACAAGCCTTGCCTTGTGTCGCTCTATTTTGCCTTCAGCATTACTCTTGGTCTTGTAGACCCATTTAACTCCAATGACATCTTTACCTTTTGGGAGTTCAACCAAATCCCATGTCTTGTTTCTTTCTATGGTATTAATCTCCTCATCTATAGCTTCTATCCATTTCTTATCCTTAATAGCTTCTTCGAAATGAATAGGATCATCAACATGACAATATAAAGAAAACAAAGAATTGATGCCTTCATTTGCTGCCTCTTGTGCATAAATGTCATTCAAATTTATGAACTTCTTACCTCTTTCATTTGGTGTACAAATGCCTGAGGAAGCACTTGAATTTCCTCCTTGTGGTGTGCTTGGAGAAGCACTTTCATTTCTCCTCAAGGGTGTGCTTTGCTGCTCTTGTGTTGGTGCTGCTGTTTGGGGATGTATTTCAGCCAATTCATCATCATCTTCATCATGAGATAAATAGTGTTTAACATTCACTGTTTTCTCTATGCTTCCATCCCAAGCTTCCTCCTCAATAAACTGAACATCTCTGCTCACAATAAACTTCTTGGTGGATGGGTTATATAACCTATAGGCCTTGGATTCCTCACTATATCCAATGAAAATACATTTCTCCCCCTTGCTGTCCAACTTCTTCCTTAGCTGATCCGGAATGTGTGCATAAGCCACACATCCAAAAACCTTCATGTGTGTGACACCTTGCTTTGTGCCACTCCATGCCTCTTCCGACACTTTGTTCATAACTGATTTTGTAGGGCACCTATTCAAAATTTACGTTGCACAATGTACAGCTTCAGCCCGATAATCATTAGGCAAGTGATTTTCCTTTAACATACTCCTTACCATGTCCATTATGGTTCTATTCTTCCTTTCTGCTACTCCATTTTGCTGCGGAGTATATCTAGTTGTAAACTACTTATGAATACCATTTTCTCTACAAAAATGTAGAAAATATTTAGAGATATACTCACCTCCTCTATCAGTCCTTAGGACTTTGATGTGCAGCCCACTTTGGTTTTCCACAAGTGCTTTGAAATTGCAGAATTTTTCAAACACTTCACTTTTATTTTTCAAAAAGTAAACCCAATTTTTTCTTGTAAAATCATCTATGACTGTTAACATGTAGTGGCTGCTAGCAAGCGATGGAGTTTGCATCGGTCCACACAAATCTGAGTGGACAATCTCTAAGGGTGCCTTTGCCCTTATGCTTTTCCCGAAAGGAAAACTTTCTCTGTGTTGTTTCCCAAGAATACAACCTTCACAAAGGCTGTCCGGTTTCTCTATCAATGGTAAACCTCTTACCATTCCTTTTTTGTTCAACAAATTAAGACCTCCAAAGTTGAGATGTCCAAATCTCAAGTTCCACAACCAATTTTCATCTTTTGGTTCGCTTTGGATAGCCTCTTTTGCCACTGCTGCTATCTTTTCTTCATTCTTCAAATCTGCTCTCATTCTAAGAGGGAACATCATGTTCCTTGTCATCTTCACTTCAGCAATACATTGTTTGCTGGGTGATTTGTCCATGATGGTACAAACATCATCCTCAAAAAATACATTATACCCCTTTTGAACAAGCTGTCCAATACTTAAGAGGTTACACTTCATTCCTGGAACATAATACACATCTGCTATGGATTTCTTTGCACCTTTTCTTGTTAAAACATTTACATTTCATTTTCCCATAACAGAAACTTTGCTATCAGTTCCTAGTGTGACTTGTGACTTCACACTCTCATCTAGCATAGAAAACATTGCTAATTTTCCTGTCATATGGTTACTGCAACCGGAGTCTAGAAACCATAAATCCTCATTCTTTTCTTCAGCCATATTACAAGCCAAAAACAAATTATCTTGGCTGATATTTTCTCTAGTGAAATTTGCACTAGTTCTACTTCCCATATCATGCTGCTTCTTTCTACATTCATTAGCATAATGACCATATTTTTACAATAGTGACATTGGACATTGGACTTATCATACCTCTGTCCTTGAGCATTCTGCTGACCACTCTGCTGGCTGCTGCCTTGGCCTTGATGCTGATTTGGATTGCTGCCCCTTCCTTGAGCATTTGCTGGACTATTCCTTCCACCTCTGTTTTGGCTTCTGCCTCTTCCTCTTTTGTTTCCTCTGCCTTGCCCTCTTCCTCTTCCGAAAGACATCTGGGTCTTAAAGGCATGTTCCAGAGATGAGTTTTCACTTCTACCCAATCTCTGCTCATGAGTCATCAGTGATGCATCATCCACTGTGAACTTTGTGAGATCCTTAGTCTCCTCTATGGTGGTGACAATCACATCGAATCTTGAGGGTAGACTCCTCAAGAGTTTTTCCACAATCCTCTTCTCTTCAAGAGTCTCTCCATGAGATCTTATTTGTGTGACCATTCCAATCACATGAGTGAAGAATGAGTCAATAGTATTTGACTCTTTCATACAGAGAGTCTCAAAGTCTCTCCTCAGCAACTGAAGTTTTGCTGTCTTCACTTTTTCCATGCCTTGATAGGCTGTCTTGAGAGTTTTCCATGCTTCTCTGGATCTCTTGGCTGCTGCTATCCTTGGAAACACACTCTCATGCACTGCTTGATACAATAAGAAGAGAGCTTTGGAGTCTTTCTTCCTATTTCTCTTCAGCAACTCTTTCTCTGCCTGAGTTAAATCTTGAAACTCTTCTTCATTTGCTGGCTCTTCAAAGCCATCCTCAACAAATTCCCATAAGTCTTGGGAAACAAATAGAGCTCTCATAGTTATTGACCAGTAGTCATAATTTTTCCCATTAAACATTGGGAGATGGATATTTCCCATACCCATACCAGTGCTGGCTCCAGCCATTCTGCACTCTTAACTATGATTCAAAAACACTTGACTGTGTATTTAAAATAACTCACTGTTCTGCAACAGTAACACAACAACTGTATAGAGAAATACCTTTGGATTCTTCTTGACTGAGTCTTCACACTGCTGGAGAAGCTGCGGCAACAAAGAACTCCTTTCCTTCAGCTTTTTTGATCTTCAAAGAGCCTGGACTAGCTTTGATACCATGTTGGAATATTTAAAATTCCAGAACAACAATGGAGAATAAAATTCGCCCTCTTCAACACAGAGAAAATATAAAAAAATTCTTCACTGGAGACAGAGTTTTCACTGTAAAAACTATTTCATTAAACTTAAAAAAAAACTTGGTTACAAAATCTCCTCTGACAGAGGGAATACAAAGAGACTTTGACTGCTTCAAAACACAGTTCAAAAACAAAACTCACACACTAAAAATTTCACTCTATCTCTGTAATTTCAACTCACTGGTGTGTGTTGGAAAAATACTCTATCTCACAAAAAA
Organism: Pinus albicaulis; assembly: GCA_034641835.2. Classification (NCBI taxonomy): domain Eukaryota; kingdom Viridiplantae; phylum Streptophyta; class Pinopsida; order Pinales; family Pinaceae; genus Pinus; species Pinus albicaulis. The sequence continues at coordinate 288,722,804 of CM076572.1, read as the reverse complement.
ATGAAAGCACTGCTGTGCACTTCACATTCTGTTACACTGCTGTGTGTAAAAATAAAACTTACAATACATATTTCTCACATTTCTCACCGGCCTTTTTCAACACTATATATGCCTCTACACTTTTTCAATATATATAAAAAAAACTAAATTAAAATAAAACTTATATAAAAAAACTTTAAAATAAAAAAACATAAACTAAAGATTTGCTATGGCCCACGGCCTCCCTTTTGAAACAGTGCACATGATATATATGTAAAACATATATATATATGCATGTTGACTGAACGCACCATTTTTTGAAACCAAACATTAAAACAGACTTTGATATAACAGACTTTGACCACCGGAAGTCAACCAACAATTAAACCAATCTGCAATCGATTTCGGGTGCCAAAAACTTCAGCTGACGTCACCAAAAATGTGATGCGAAATTTCTATTAACCCTGCTTCATGAATTTTCCGCGTTCGATTTTGGGCAGCCATACGGACGGCAGAGTGTGACCCGAAATTTCTATTAATTCCGGCTTAAACTTCTTCATATCCGGTTTGCTGTTGAGTCTTCTTCGTTTCCAAAATACGGCGATGAACTTGACTGCTCAATAAAAAATGGAAGGCGGCTATCTGCACGGTTTGCGATCTTGACTGATTTCTGGAGATAGAAAGCGGATCACTGTACTGTGGATAGCTGAAAGTAATTTTTCAACAGCCACTATCTCTGAAATCCTGCATAGTCTCCTCCTTGCTTGTGCGTTAGTTTTTGCCTGAATTCAATCCAGGGTTTCATATACAATGATTCCAATCAATACCATAAACATATCTTACATATTGCAGCATGTCCCACCCAAACTGAATTTCACAATTTCACCTCCTTGATCCGTCATATTTCCTCTGTACATGTGGGATTCAAGCTCTTTCTCTCGGTGTAACGTTGCTGGAACCGCATCGTTCTCTGACGTCGAACAAAACGATATGAAAATTCCTCTACACTTTATAGAATTTCCCTTTAATAAATTGTTTGACATCATCAAACTGCTCCACCAGAAGGCAAAGTTGAAAATAGTGTGAGATTGTGAATCAGACGGTCGACTATTTCGATGCAGCACAAAACGAAGAGAACTTTTCTCTGACCTTGATACCCAGTGCCTTGTAGATCTCTGGCAGCTATATATTTCCGAAAGAAAATGGAACATAAATCTCACTCAAGATCAAATCCAAATATATTTCCCATAAGCATGTTTATTGACATATCTACATGATGTGCCTGATTTGTGGTCTTTTGAGTCCCGATCTCCATATTTGTGCTTCTCGTAACCTTTGTGGCACAATTTATAACTCTCGTGCATTTCCTTTTAATAAAAACAACATCAGGACCATTTGACAGTTGTAGCTGTGATCACTTTTGCCTTACTTCGTAGCTATAAATCGAGACTCTCACATTCTCTTTAGGATGTCATTCACCCACATTGTCGTTGTGCCAATCCGCGACTTCAACAAGCCTCTACCTCTGAAATCCTGCATAATCTCCTCCTTGCTTGTGCGTTAGTTTTTTCCCGAATTCAATCCAGGGTTCCCTATACAATGATTCCAATCGGTACCATAGCCATATCTTAAAGATTGCAGCATGTCCCACCCAAACTTAATTTCACAATTTCACCTCATTGGGTGGGATTCGAGCTCCTTCTCTCGTTGTAACCTTGTTGGAATCGCATTGTTCTCTGTTGTCGAACAACAAGCTATGAAAATTCCTCTCCACTTTATAGAATTTTCTTGTGATCAACTGTTTTACATCATCAAACTTCTCCGCCAGATCTTGAAAGAAGTCGAAGTTGAAAATGTTGTGAGATTGTGAATTAGACAGTTGAATATTTCGAGGCGGCACAAAATGAAGAGAAATTGTCTCTGAACTTGATACCCAGTGCCTTGTAGATATGTGGCAGCTATATATATCTTAAATAAAATGGAGCAGAACTCTCACCTATGATCAAATCCACATATAGATTTAGGTTTCTTAGCAAAATTCATTTGGATGAAACTATGTTCAAATCATATCTAGTAGATCACGTTGAATAATTCTCCCTTGGCCGATTTGATCCACGCTATCGGCTAGGTCATACAACAAACTAATTACAGGACTCTTCCCCGTCCTCCCAAGCGTTTCAGTCAAGAACATCAATCCATTTTCTGCAGGAAAAGAGCTGATGGATTTTTCCTCTTGATATCCCGCACACCAATAAATGTTTGTCTTCAAGCTCGAGGTTGAAGTAACATGATAGTATTTGTTGGCCACAATCGTTCATATATCCGCCTTGAGCTTTAGAAATAAGGCGTGGATCCTCTTGGGAACCATCCTCTTGATGGTAAACTTGTAGCTATGGAGAAATGTCCACCTTTTCTTACAAAACACTACTCCTAGACGTATAGAGTGACCAATATTCTTTGTCTTTACAAATACATATCTCGCAATCCCTCACAAAACAAAAATTTATTCTACTAACATTAAGAAATGAATAAATAAAGGAAATTCAATCTTCTACCTTAGTCTACTTATTTACAAAGAATCATCTATTATGAATCTCACATCATCTTGGCTCTCCCTTGAGAGAGTCAGAATAGGCTCTGATATCATGTTAGAAAATAGAGAGAGATAAGATAGATTGTGCACACAACACCAAATCACACCTTGATACTATTATTGATCACCACTGATACAAATATATAGGACATAAATTACTGACATTGACACATCTAGATCATGACTACAACTCATGCACTCTAAACAACAACATCTAGATTGACTCCTCGCAACTCTTAATGAAAACTACACATGACATGGAAGCATTACTTCAAATAGGAAATTCATCGTAAGAATATATAAAAATAATTTCAAGGTAACTTGTATCTTACTTTAGGGAGAGGGTGAAATATCTGCTTCAATACTATGTTACACTGAAAAAAATGTTTCAATATCAAATATATGTATAAAGGGGCCCCTCTCTAAAATAGTAAAGGTATGGTTTTGAAATTAAACTTAGATTATAAGAAATCACTATTAATAAATCCATGAGGAATGTATGGAATTATTGAAATCCTTGTGGAAGATGTTGTTGATACCATATCCTCTAAAGAAAAACAGGGTTTAACCTTCATATGTATCATCAAACAAAGAAAAGATTAGTTGTTGTATTCTACAATAATATTAGCCAAAGTTGCATAGAGATATACATATAGAAAATAGAAGTAAATGGACAAAGTGTGAGGGTTGAATTAAGACCTAGTGTGAAAACCCTATCTCAACCAATAAGAAAACCGCATTTATGTCATTATGCCAAACAAGACAATCTACATTATGGCGAAAAAACCTTTGAATACAGGGTAAGACCTTGGTCTTTATCAACTTAATATCGAGGTTGCAGAGCTTGACTGTCAACCATGTGCAAATGCAAATAAGTGCAAATGAGTGGAGGGACTTGGTGGCCCTCCAAATTAGGTATATTTTAAGTCCCATCTGACCATCCTTTGGCATATTTATCCTTTCCTTCCACATTTCATAATTTATTTTGCATAACTATAATATGTTCTTAAGAAGGTTAGGAGATATTTGTTATATCCTATATGCCTGTCTTATTAGATGTGTAGGTTATTGATAAGTTATTGTGCAGATTACGTAGGAGACAAGCACGAGAGGATTATGGATGCTTGTTCCTTACTACAGGCTAATAACAATTGGTTTGTCTCATGGACAGTTACTACTTCCCTATGGCGACGAGAATACTAGGGGACCAAATCCACATTTTTAGGGGTTTTGGAGGGAAGTAGTACTCCCTTCAAGGAGGCTACCCCTCAACATTTTTTGTATAAATAAAGAGCCTAGAAGTTGAATAGGAATTTAAATTTTAGGAGGGAGATAGTCATTATCAGAGAAAGGCTCATGTCTATAATTTCAATTTTTATGTTTCATGTATGAAAACTTTTGGAGGATCGTGAAATGCATTCACTTGTTCTTAGTCTGATTTTCTTTCAAGGGACCTGAGTCTCCTTGGGTTAGGGCCCAACCCAAGTGATCAAGACCCTTCCTTGTATATTTCCTTTGCATGCATTTGGTATATTTCTTATTTTCTGCAAGTCTTATTTTCGAGAAAAAAATTGTATTTATAGGGCTTATTAGTGAGCTCCTTACTGAAGTTTTGTTTTGTACCTTGCTCTGATAAGCAAAAAAATAGTTTCCTTTATGCAATAGTAGCTTTCATATAAATTAAACTCATCCTTTCAACTATTATTTTTCTTTCTGCAATTAGTGGTTTGACAGTTGCTTAAACATCTTTGTTTGATCAATTAGACATGTGCTTTGCTTGTAGATGGATGGTATTTTTTCATAGGTTGAATTAGTATTATTTTCAACATTGGAATCACTCACCCCATCACCTTTCCACTCATTGATTTACATATTCGCAAAATTTCCATAACTTCAAATTTGCCTAACCGAGTTACATGAAACCTACAATATTTTTTATTCCCAACATAATTTGACTCATTGAGTATGACTAGGCATGGTAAGTTCCCATTTACCCTTTCACAACCTTCAACCACCTTTTCCACCCTGTAAACCACTCCTATGCTTCATAAAGTTACTTTCGGATGTTTCCTGTAGCAAAACAGGGAATCTTGTAGAAATATATTGATTGCCTTAAATCATGTCTAGAATTGCACTAGAAGTTTGCCGCCCATCCCTCATGACTCAAAAATTTCATTTATACATTGAAGATGTATTTTATAGGTTAAAATACCCCTTAGGAACTTCACCTTCATAGCTATAATTTCCTTCCTTCAATTAGGTTTTGCTACTTATTCTATGTCTTTCATTTGTTATGCACCATAAAGTAGGATTGATTTACCTTCAAAATTTCTTTCATATTTTCTTTTTCTTATTACAAGTGGAATAGGGTTTACTTCCCTCATTTCCTTTCCTGCAATAGAATATATTTACTTTATGAAAATTAGATTAGGGTTTCATTCTGTCATTTACTTTCATGATACCAGATTAGGGTTTCCTTTCTTTCATTCAGTTTTCTGCAATAGAATAGCATATATTTTAGTTTTTTCCTTTCATGCAAGTTAGAATATGTATTTTTATTATTAACTTAATTTTCCAATCATTTATTGTAACATAGTGGTATTTATGCATCTTTACCTCTCTTCACTGCATCATATCAGCCCTATGTAGAACATATTACTTGTTGTACATATAGGATTGATACCTCTTAAGTTTGTATAAATCCCGGGTTGACAATTAAAGTTGCTCCCCTCAGGAGTTCCAACATTCTTAATGTAATACCGAGGCCCATAATATTTTTTTGCTATTTCTGGGGAGGTTTCAAAGTAGGTATTGTTTTCTTCCTTAAGTTGGTTCATTCTCATTTGATTTCCTGACGAAAAAAAAAAAAAAAAACATAAAAAAAAAATTCATCAACGTTCTATTTATAAAACACACGAAAAATTCAAAAGTAATGTCATTTATTTCATGCGTCATAGAGCCTTAGGTAACTCATGATTTTGTTTCACTAGTGACCTCCACTTCCAAAAATATTCAACCTTCATTTTTTGGTGTCTATGGGCCTCCTACTCTGTCCATAGAAGATTTAGAGACCTTATTGGGTGAGCAACTAGAAATTTTTTAGGAGCCTATAGGAGGAGAAGAGCCTCCATCACCTATTAAAACAATGGTTGGAAATAGACAACCTGAAGTCTTTCTAATCAGTGAGACAAATGGGGAAGTTAAAATGAATACTATTAGCCCCACTGCTCTTCCACACTTCCATTGAATGGTTTATGAGGATCCTGACACCTTCATGTTTGAATTTTTTGTAGCCTGCGTCACTTATGAATATGTCTCTACTGAGAAGAAGCTAAAATTGTTTCCTTCTACCCTTAAGGGTGAAACATTGCATTGGTTCATGATTTTATAAGGAGGCAACAATACTACATGGACCCAAATGAAACAAGCATTCAACACAAAGTGCAAGGACAATTGTAGATATAGAGACATAGAAAAATATATTTAGAATGGCCCAAGGGCTAGATGAATCACTAGAATATTTTGAAGAGATATTTCAGCTGAGCTACAAGAGGGAGAATTGTGCCCTTGATCTGGAATCAATCAAGCCATTTTTTATTCAAGGGGTCAAATAAGAGTTTATGGAGACCCTAAATATGTTGTCCAAAGGAGATATTTTTCATCTCAATTATGAATACAATAATACATTGTTACAAAACCAATCCAAAGCTACAAGAGAGAGAGTTAGATCCAGTCAGGGTTTGGTATGTACTTCATCTTCTACTTCAACCATGAAGAATGAAATATAAGGTATGTTGGAGGAGTTTAAATGTGAAATCTTACACATGTTTTCCCTGCAGATGGACACATTGTAGATTAAGAAAATACAAGAGGAGTAATAAATTAGGGCATTGGTCATATTCTGACCTAGATGGACCAAGAGGCACCCTAGAAATGAGTTTCTATTAAATGTTATAGAAATTTTTTCTATATGTGAGTAAAAAAATTCAACTCAAAAGTGTCCTTCTCTTACATGTTAGGAAGTAGTGTATGAAGGATAAAAAGGAGGCATGGATCAACTTTTATTTTTCAAAAAAATGAGGGAACAAGGACCTAGACCATATCAAAAAGGTATGGGATATCCTTTCTCTTTTAAAACAACTCATAATGCACCCTTTTAGTCTTGGTATCCACCTAGAAACTCATCATGGCCCATGCCTACTCCTTATCCCTATCCTCCTCAACCTGTCATTCCCCACTTTAAGTCATACTAGGGACCAACCTCCTCAATGGGGCAATCCATCACAAGGATGGAGGCCTCAAGTAGCAAAACCACTTTCCTTAGTTCCTCCTCCTCCTCAACCACAACTAACCCCAAAAAATCCATCTAAACAACCACAAATTATTGCTTAATCAAATTTGAACCCCAACTAATAACCAAGCCCAACAACTCTACATTGGAGAGACATATTATCCTACGTGTGTGGTAGAAATATAAGAAATCGAGTTCAGGTATGGGAAGGTACTCCCTAATGCTCATCCACCTTATCCAACAGAAAATATTGAAGAAGAGAAGGAATAAAGTACTCCACAAGCCAACAAGACACCCTACCTTGAAATATTGATCCATCCTAAACAACACACCCCATAATAATTTGAAGTTTTAGGAGGAATTAAAAACCTATGTGTCAAAATTCCTCTCCTAAATGTCATCAAACATGTTCCCATATACAAGAAATTCATCTGAGAAGAATGTCTTCAAAGGTTAGGAAGGAAGGGGAAATTACCCCACAATCAATTTCATTAGGAGACTAGATGATCTAATTCTTAGGAAGGTCATCATCCTAAGAATACTTACGGAAGACCATCATAGTGTTGTAAATTGCAGAGAGATCCATAGTTGCACCCAAGGGTGTCATTGAGGATGTCATGGTTTCCATTGATCGTTGGGAGTACCCAACTGATTTTCTTATTATCCAACCTAAAAACAAGTTCAATGGCTACCCTCTTATCCTAGCAAGACCTTAGTTAGCTATTGTTGATTCCTATATCAATTGTAGAGATGGGAAAATGAAAATTACAAATGGAAAACTAACAAAACAACTTGTAATATATCCCCCCACTCAACCCTTGTTGAGCATGATTTTCGTATGTGGTTAGAAGAGGAAGAAGAAGAGGAACTCTATTAATCATCACCATATCCCATTTTTACATTAGAAGGCTCTATTCGCAGCAGGAAATTGGATAAAGATAATTTGATTGACAATTTTCTCCAAAATAAGTATCATGTTGTCGTGCAAGTTGATGGTCTAAATGAGGAACCTTTAGGAATCCTGAATATAGCTCCTGGATAGAATTAATCATTGTTGTGTCTAATCAATTTAAAGTCAAAATTGTAGAAATCAACCCCTCTAGAATTTTGAACAATCAACCCTTTCCTTTTAGCTGATTAGGGAGAACAATTGCTCACTACTTTAAGGAAAAATATTGATGCTTTTACTTGGGATTACAAAGAGATGAAAGGATCTCACCCCTCTATTTGGACTCATCATATATACATCAAAAAATTCCATAAAATTATTCGTAAACCTCATATAATAATGAATCATGCACTAAATAAATTGTAATAGAGGAATTGCAGAATTTATTAGATGTAGGATTTATTTATCTTATTTCACACAATGAGTGGGTCTCACCATTAGTAATCTTTCCCAAGAAGAATGGGAAAATGAGAGTTTTCATTGACTATATAGAACTTAATAATTACACAAAGAAAGATCACTTTCCTCTACCTTTTATTGACCAGATGTGGATGCTCTTGCAAGAAATAAGTTCTTTACATTTCTAAATGGATTTAGTAGGTACAATCTGATCCAAATATGTCCCAAAAATCGAGATAAGACTACTTTCACCTACCCATGGGGGACCTTTTCCTACAAGGTCCTCCCATTCTCCTTGTGTAATGCCCCCCACCTTTCAGAGGGTGTTATTGAGTACCTTTTTTATGTTGTATATTATTTATTTGAGATTTATATGGATGAATTCACACTTTATGGAGATATATTCTAGGAAGCTCTCTCTAGCCTGTGAAAAAATTTGAAAAGATTCATTGAAATGAATCTCTCTTTAAGCCTTGAAAAGTGCCAATATTTATGAATGCGGGAATTTTTCTATGCTACTTCTTCTCTAAGGATGGAATTCCATTTGATCCTAATAAAATCACAATTATTAGAAAGGTTCATATCCCATAAAGATCAAAAGATGTTAGGATATTTTTAGGACTAGATCGATACTATAGGAAATTTATTAAAGATTTCAATAAAATTGCTTCATCGTTGTTTGGTTTACTGACAAAAGACTCAGAGTTCTTGAAAAATCCATTGTCAAAAGGAATTTGAAGAGCTCAAACAAAATTTAACAACTGCACCAGTTCTCAGGGGCCCAAATTAGGCCTTTCCCTTCAACATTCACATAGATGCAACAGACAAAGTAGTAGGGGAAGCATTCGGGTAGGTGTAAGGTAAATTTCCTTATAATATATATTTAATTAGTAAAAATATGTCCAAGGTTGAACTCAATTACATAGTCACTGAGAAACAATTTTTTTTTGTTGTACATTATTTGAATAAATTCAAACATTACGTTACTGCGTATCAATTTTTTGTGAACATTGATCATGAAACCATTAATTAATTGATGAATAACCCTAATACTAATGCTTGAATTATTGGATAGTTATTTCTATTACAACAATTTGATATAACCATTGTTGATAAGTCAGGGAAAGAAAATGTTGTTGCAAATTTCTTGTCTAAACTAACCTTCTTTACAGCGAATGAAGAGATGGTAGATGACCACGTTCCATATTAACACCTCTTCGCCATATCATTTTTGTCACTTTGGTTTTCTGATATAGAAAAATTCTTATGTTCTTTCTAGTTTCCTGCTAACTTTTCTTCCAAAGAAAAGAGAAACATTGACAGGAAAATCGCTCCTTATACTTGGATTGGGGGCAACCTCTTTAGATTGGGGTCTGATCAAATCCTAGGGAGTTGGGTAAGAGAAGATGAGGTCAATGGTATCCTCTCAACATGCCATGATGAACCTTGTGGGGGCCAAATTTTTGCTAAGTGGAAAACCTAGAAGATTCTTTAGGGAGGCTACTACTTGCCTATGCTTCATCAGGATTCCAAGAGGTATATTCAATGGTGTGATGAGTTCCAGAGGATGGGAAAGGATACCCAAAGGGATGAGATACACCTACAACCTCAAGTGAATTTCAAGCCATTTGAGAAGTGGGGCATGAAATTCATTGGACCTATTACCCCCCCATATGGACAAAAGTAGTATATCATTCTATGCTCAAATTTTCTAACCAAGTTGGCTGAAGTAAAGGTAGTCAAGGAAAAACACAAAGTAGAAAGTAGAATTTTTCTTAACGGAGAACATTTTTTACAAATTGTTTTCCTAAGGGAACTAGTAATAGACCAAGGAAATCAATTCATTTCCACCTTCATAGAGGATATATTGAGGAAGTGTCATATCAGACACAGGAATTCCATCCAATATCACCCTCGATAAAATGGGAAATTCAAACTGACCAATAGAGCACTACAAATCATTTTAACTAAGCTTGTTAGCAACAGCAAGAGAGATTAGGGAGATAGGATTTTTCAGGTTACTTGGGCCTACAACAATACTTGGAAGAACACCATTGGCTTAAACACCTTTGAGTTGGTATATAGTAAGAAATCCCTACTTTCCATCGAATTTGAGTATAATACATTGAGAATGGTAGCACAAATTGACTTGGATATCACAAAAATTCAGGCAGAGAGAGTGAAATAGTTGAATTTTCTTGATGAAATCAACTTGTGGGCTCTTATGCACACTGAAATAATTCCATTACAAAGAAAATTTTGCAATGATAAGAACATCAGGGCTAGGAATTTCCAGGTGGGTGATTGGGCACTCTTGTATGATTCTAGGATCAAATGCTTCAAATGGAAACACATGACATGGTGGTTGTGTCCCTACCTAGTGGAGAAATTCCATGACAATGGCTGAGTTTAGATCATGTTAAATGATGAAGAGAAAATCCTACTTCTCGTGAATTCTTATAGATTGAAGTTTTATAAGAAACCCCTCTCAAGGGACCAGTTTATCAATTTAATAAGCATGGAACTGAATGTGACCGAGAACATAAAATATCTCAATCTATTTAGTCCCTAATAAATAATGAATAAATAAGAAAAAAATAATAAATATAATAAAAATGCCAAGTGAAAAAATTCTTTGAGGCACCTGAGATAGGCTCAAAGGCTGAAAACCTCCTTGAGTTAGCCAATGATCCTATCGAAAGAAAAAGGAAATAAAAAAATCCCAAAGTGAAAACCTCCCTTGAGGCACTTGGGGAAGACCTATTTAGGCTAGAAACCTCAATGAAGAATCTTATGGGCCTGAGAATATAAAAAATAAAAAATACGAAGAAAAGTAAAAATCAAGACACAAAAGGACACCTTTGTTTTGTCTAATCTAGTAAGTGGTGTAGGTACAAAAAAAATCTAGAAAGCAGTCAAGAATATCATCTTGTAGTCCAAGAACTCACCTTCATGGCCTTTAACCAACTTCTCTACATCCATCTCACACATTGTCATATATTTTCTAAGCTTACCCCATCGTTTTCGAGTCCCTTCTATCTATTTTCATAATTTTCATGAAGTGTTATAGTAAAGGTGGTGTATTTCTATAGGAAACTATTGAGCACAGAAATAAGGTTCACGACTAAATTTTTCCATTTGTGGGAAAGAGAGAAGGTCTATAGAAGCCCATATTACCTACACATTCCATCAACCTTCAATTTTCACATCACCGTTCCACTAATCACCCACAAAAATTCAACCTTACACCTATTTTTCACCTATTACTAGTAGAGAACGCATCTGCATCACCATAGGCAACATCTCTTTCAATTATAAGGATTTTTGAAGGCCAAAGCTAGAGGAAATTATGAGCTTGAGGAGGTTATGTGGTTGTTATAAGAAAACACACAATGTCTTGTAAAAACTTGCAAAATCCCTACATTCCCTAATTTGTAGCATCAGTCCAAGGAACTTTGAAGACCACCATACTCTAGAGGCTGAGAAGACAAGCCTGAGTAGCGATAAGATCTACTCTAGGCTACTACAAGATCCTCAATCAACAGCAATCAGTAGCTCCAAGTCAGCTACATCAGAAATACTTTGACCATATGAACAAAAGAAGGTTGCAATAGTAATAAAAAATCCATAGCACCTCCAAAATAAATGAGATAAATATTAAAGCATCTAAAAGTATTCACAAGAAACTTCAGAAGCTTCAAGGGAAGCTTCACAAGTCACATAAATAGCCTCAACTTCACTTACAAAAACACATATAGGGTAAGGCTGGGGTATGAAATACCCAAGCCATCTCCTACGAACTTATCTTAGCTTGAAAAAATGTTACCAGTGTATGGAGGAAAAGGTTTTATAGGCCAAGTTTAGTAGATCAATCTTGGCCATATTTAGTAGTCAACACTAGTCCTCTCCAACATCACCCACATGTGCGAAAGGAAAATGAGAATAATGGGATGATAACTCAAGGAGCTTTACTAAATTCCCTACTTATTATGAAGAGTAGTTTTAGATATGGTAGGTGGGGGGAAGATCACATAGTGTGCTCAATCCATCAACTCAATGACTAGCCACATAAGTCAGCTTACCCAAATATACTATTGCATGGAAATTATATTTTAATCCTAAAGGAGACCTTCCAGTGCTATGGGAGGATGACACAACAAAGATATTCCATATGCATTCAACTATAAGAAGATACAAGGTTTGCAAACTAATGTTATAGGAAAGTCACAAGATGTTACAAGAAGCTCAATTCTGGATAGGATTACCACCCAACTTCGAGGAACAACGAAGAATAATTATGAAAAGGGTAAGTAAAAATTCCCATAATCAATATTTGATATAAGAAATCTAAGAACCATTTCAATTCTCAAGAAAAGGACCCTATAATTTCCACAGTTTTAAATTTCAGTAGGGGAGACAAATTTATTTACAAAGTATTCATGTCACAGATATGGTGGGATTAAATAATAGAAGTGTATTGAGAAAACAAGAAATGAATTTTTGTTTTTTCTCCTCCCTCAACCTCGTAGAGAAAACTATCCAATATACCTATGTTTAAGCCTTCCACCGAGATCTCAAGATATTATAGTAGAAAAGGGAAACTCCTTGTTCGACCCTTGTAAAGTTATATTAAAGACATGGGAGGGGAATTCAAAAAAATGGAACCTACATACCCCTGTAGGATCCATCATCACCTTGAAGTGAAGAAAATATTTGCAAACTATAAGTGGTTAGGATTTTCCGAAAGGTTAAGGGGATTTCATGAAGAAATTTCCCAAGAACTTTCTTTAAATGTCCAACATCCATTGGGGCATCATGTTCTCACTATAGTTAAAGCACTCATTATATACCTAAATGAAGAAATTGTTAGTAGGGTCAACAAACTTCCCATGGGAGTAAAATGGAAGAAAGAAGAGAGTGTTGATGCCACTATAGTGAAAAAAACACTTATTTATTCAGAATGAGCAATCCATAGAAGACAAAAAATGGGTAAGGAGGGAGATATTTTCCTATCATTGGGATGAAGTACCCTAACATGTTCAAAAATACATATCATGTGAAGGGAGACTCAACATTGTGTATGCATACCAATTGACGTTTCTCTATTGACTCATATTCCAAACATACTACTTTGTCGAAGAGAGGCTAAGCATCCCTCATTTCCTCCTCTAGTCAATTGAATAAATTAGCCTAAGGATTAAATAAGGAAAACATAAGTACCTAGTGTTAGTATGAATCTTGATTCGAGGCGTACAAAAAAATACCACTTTAGCTGTGCATAACAAACAACACTAACAACAGAAATGACTGCTAATATCTTCAGATCTGCAGTTAGATGATCAAGATAAATGCTGAAAAAATCTAGATCTATGCATTAGAAGACATTAAATAGTAGAAAAATAATATTTACTCCATAGATCCAATAGAAAATACAAGAATATATCCAATGAAATTTTTATTAATGGCACCTGGGAGGAAAACACAAGAGGGTGTTCCTTGTTCTCCTCAATGGGATGGGTTCTTGTAAGTCCTCACCACTTCAGATTTAGAATTCCTCTCTCTTGATGGTGTAGAAAACCCAGACAAAAATGGAAAAATATGGCTATGATAATGGATCAATAGCCAGACCAAGAGTTGAGATCCAGAGTGATCTTTTGGCAACAAAAGGTGACAAATGAATGGGAAAACCCTTCTATTTATAACAAAATATTGAGTTAATCTAGAGATTGGTGCATAGTTAAAATATTATTAACTAAATCTATATCCAACTTTTATGGAATTTTTTATTATATTTGTTGGAGGGAAAAGGAATTTGACTTGAGTCAAATCCCCTTATTTGTAAATAAAAAATAAACAAATGATTTATTTATCATTTTAAGGATGTGATTAAGTAATAATAAATAAATAAATGATTTATTTATCATTTTAAGGATATGGTTGAGTAATAATCAAAGAAATAATGATATATTTAATTATTTAAGGGTGAATTAGTCATATTTAACAAAGAATATTATTTAAATAAGATTTAAACAATTATTCTTTAGAAAATAATAAGATAAATAATTATTTATCTAATTAATTTCCTTGTTTTGGGTTAAATATAACTAGAAATATTAATTAAACTATTGTTTAACTAATTATTCCTTGAGGAAAATAAAAAAAATGTATATTTATTTAATATTTCCTTATGGGGTTTCCTGTTTAGACCATAAACAACTTAAAAAAGGTGATTTACTAAGTTATTTTCATAGTGAAAGCAATTTTACTTGGGGTAAAATTGGTCTTACATTGTGTACTTGGGTCCATCTAATGATAATAGGTTAGATGACCAAAAAATGGTGTAACAGATTGCCCCCCAGCGTGCGAGCATTAGGAGCTAATCGTATGATCGAAATGCGTTGTAAGAACTCAATCACTAGACAATAAAGGGGAAGTCAAAGAGAGAGGATTGTAAGGTAGACCAAAGTGCTGAAAGAACTAGACCCTAAGGAGGTGACTTGCAGGTGTGAAAAATCTTTTTGATGAGTGAGTACTTGCTATAGGCAGTGGGGGAGGCATACCTATGCCCACCAAGGAAATAGTACAAACAATAAGGCGCCCAGAAAACCACGGAACACAATAATAAAGCATATGCTGGCATAAACATGAGCCAGATAAATAACACGATAGTGAATCCCACACACATATTGTGCCTAGGATAATAGCCAGGACTTGTACAATAATATCTGAGTACATGAGATATAAATACAACCCAGATGCCCCTGAAAACAAGAAAGGGCTCTGAAAATCTGACTAATTCATGCAAACAAAAAGGCGCTGCAAGCGGTTGAAGACGACATCATCAAATGTATGGAGCTACATCAAAGGCTGTAATGAAGATGTCATCCAAGTGTGTGGGGGGCTACCTATAGGGCCACCCCCTCATGAGGGCTGAGACATCTCACACACACTTGGGAATCACCGATGTCAGCTGATGCATCACTGGACCATCGAGTATACGGATCTCAATCATGCTGAAAAGGAGCTGGAGCTAAGAAACAATCAATTCAAAGGGCCATGAGGAGTCCCCTTGCCTGATCCGAGGCACCGAACAAGAGTGGAAGTTGGAACCAAGGTACACCGCCCTCTAGACCTGTCTTCTAGAATGAATGAGCTGATGTCGATAGAAGGAGGTCTGCCATAGGTGAGGCAATAAGGGATCCTCAACTAAGGCATGAGAGAAAATAGTAGAGTGACTGACAAACTGACAGAAATGATGATGATGAAAATGGGGGGAAATTAGTAGCGAACAAACGACTTCCCTTATTAGAGCATAAATAGCATGGATGACCTAGCAACGACTGACATAATATCATGAGGGATAGGGGACAGTGGGACTGAAGGCCATAATGAGCGACACGAGAGAGGGACCAAGAAATTAAGGATAGAGGACTATAGCGGGGTGTGAAGGGACTTGGGATAGACTCCGTGGAAGCAATGATGACTCAACTCAGATGCTCTAAGCAAGGGTGAGTCGATGGTGCTGTCACACAGAGAAAAAAAGGGTCCAATGGGGACTGTCAAAGCATGAGTACAAGATGGTAACTCATGACGAAAGTCGGCACGAGCGTGGACAAGTATGGGGGCAACATGGTGCCCCCAGTACGAGTGTTGCAAGTGAATAACTTCGATTTTGAGGAAGGGTGAAGTGACGCTTCTTGGACAAAATGTGTCCTAATAAAGTATCAAATCATGAAAAAAGTATGGGCTAGCTATATAAAGAGAATAAAACATGCGTTACTAGAAGGAAATGTTAAGGATAATACCTCTTTAGATAGAGTGCATTGTGAAAATTTAGAAGGGGATGGCCTTCGAAGTCCTCTAATAGATATGCTCCCTTACCTAAATCCTTACTAATAATGTAAGGTCCTAGCCATAATGATTCAAACTTCCCATGACGAAGGACATGATGGGCCTGGTCATACACTAGAGCAAGATCACCTTTGTGAAAAATACGGGGTTGGACTTTTCGGTCATATTGAGCTTTGGTGCATTTCTTAGCCGCCTCAATGGTTTGCAACGCAACACGGCGGTCTTCAGAAGCACGTTCAAGCATGATGAGTCTCTTTTCTAAAGGTCGGGTGTCAGGAAGAAGTTTGACGACGAGATGAAGGGAAGGGATTTCAGACTCGATCGGTAAGACCGCCTCCTCTCCAAAAACAAGGTGGAAAGGAGTGAACCTGGTGGCACTTTTAACAGAAGTTATATAGGCCCAAAAAGCAGCGAAGAGCATAATATGCCAGATGGTTTTGTATCCACCGTCCGTTGAAGTATGGTTTTAAGAATTTTATTGACTACTTCAACTTGGCCATTACCTTGGGAGTAATAGGAGGAGGAATATTGGTGCTCAAAGCCCAACAATGAGGATAGCTCTCGCCATATCTCATCTTCAAAATGTCGGCCATGATCGAAGACAAATTTTTTTGGAACTCCAAATCGAGCGATCACATGGTTAGAGAAAAAGAGGGTTGCGGTAGCTGTCGTGTTGTTAAACGTTGGCATGGCCTCACCCCATTTAGTGAAATAGTCAACCGCCACAATGATAAACTTATGGCTACCAGCTAATGATGGTCGACACTCCATAAATTCTATGGCCCACTTGCAAAAGGGGCCAGCAGATATGACAGGATGGAGGGGAGTTAGAGGGGATTGTGCCTTGGGGGAAAGATGTTGGAAATTGGGGCAATGTTTAACTGCCTCACTGCAATCACCAAAGAGAGAAGGCCAAAAGTACCCAGTGCGCATAATTTTCTGGGTAGTGGCCAGATCGGAGAGGTGGCCACCACAAGCACCGCTATGACAGACATTGAGGACTTGTTCTCCTTCAACGTGTGTGATACAACAACGAAGGACAGAATCTACACCGCGACAATAAAGGTCATCACCCATAAGAATGTAGCAGGGGGCCTGGTGTCAAATACGTCGTCGAGTATCACGGTCAAGATGGAGGGAAAAATTTTGAGTTCGAAAATAAGTGAGGATGTCCCCATACCAGGGGTCATCCGTGGTAATGGAAAATAAGTGTTCATCAGGAAACCTATCATTAATTGGAGGATCTTGCGTACTTGTAGGTAGTTCAGAAATGAGTTCAGCAAGGGCTAAACCTTTCTTACTTTTTGGTGGGAAAAATTCAAGATCGAATTCTTGGAGGATCATGATCCAACGGGCGTACTTCCCACTGATGATTTGATGACTCAATAGGAATGCCATCGGTTTGGAATTAGTGACGACCTTGGTGGAACGCATGCAGATGTAATGATGAAGTTTTTGGATCGAGAATACGACAGCCAGTGCTAATTTCTCTTCGTGGGAGTAGGATACAGGGGGTCCTACGAGATTCTTACTGACATAATAGATAACATGCTCAATTTCGTTGTCATATTTCTGAATAAGGACTCCAGCGACTGAGTGGGTGGAAGCGGAGATATACAGGATGAAATCCTTATCGAAGTCAGGGGGACAAATCAAGGGAGCGGATGTGAGAGCATGATTCATGGCATCAAAGACTTTTGAGCATAGGAATCCCATACAAAAGGGATATTGGAGCAGAGGAGTCTAAGGAACCCATGCGAGGTGGTGGCATAGTCAGGTACGAATTGGTGAAGGAAATTAACTTTGCCTTGGAGGCTTTGTAACTGGCGTAAAGTATAGGGGATGGGAAGTTCAAGGATGGCTTTAAATTTTAATGGGTCAAGAGTGATACCATATTTAGACACAATGAAGCCTAAAAGACGACCAACAGGCACACAAAAGACACACTTCAGCGGGTTAAGGCGGATATTATACTTGCAACATCGGAGAAAGACGATCCGCAGATCATGAAGGTGCTACGCTCGATGCTTAGAACGTGCGGTAAGGTCATCTAAATAAGCAAGGATAATATGAGCCAGGTCATGGAAACAGTAAGAAATAGCCCGCTGAAAAGTGGCTCCTGCGTTTTTAAGGCCAAATGGCATGACTCGATAGGCGAAGATTCCCCATGGGCTACTGAACGCGGTTTTGAGTTGATCAGCAAGACGGATAACGATTTGGTTGTATCCAGAGAAACCATCCATAAAAGATAGAACCTCGTGCCCCACACACTCATCAATGATTTGGTCAATGAATGGTGTGGGGAAGTTGTCTTTGGGACAAGCTTTTTTCAGATCACGAAAGTCAATGCGGACACGAATGGTGCCTTGTTTCTTGAGAATGGGAACCAGATTAGATACCCAAGTGGTGTATTCAATAGGTAGATAAAACCAGCCTGCTTGAGCTTATCGATTTCGGCTTTGATAGCTTCTCGTTTGGAAGGATTAATGGGTCTCATCTTTTGACGGACAGGATTGGCATTAGGCCATGTATCGATATGGTGTTAGACAATGGCAGGATCAAGTCTGGGCATTTATGAATAGGACGAGGCGAAAATATCACAGAATTCTTTGAACAACTTGGTGTAAGCTTCAACCTCTTCCGTGGTGCAATGGGCGCCTAAAGTGATAATTTCTTCAACCCTTGGTTTGTCAGAAATGTCAATTTTAATGGTAGGAGAGATATTGGCCATATTTCCTTCTTCAAAAGCATCGGGTGTAGGGATGGGATTTCTAAACCAATCGACTTCTTTGGGAAGGAAGTCTTTTTTTTCCACAACATATTGGTCATGGGACTGCTGCAGGAGAAAGTACGCACGGTGGTGCATATCATTCCATGAAAATTCGGGATCGGTCAGTGCTTCCATAATGTCTTCATCGAAGTGAAAGATGGGTTGAATAGAGGAAGGGAGGCCACTTTCCATGGTAGAGCTACCTGACTCATCATCATGTGAAGAAAGGTGCACATGTGCAACATCATGGTGAATGATCGAAGAATAACCAGATAGAGGATCTACCGATGCTGAGCCCAGGGTGATCGCTATGGGGAGGCCAAGCTGATCATCAGGGGAAGTCTCCATGGGGGCTTCCACCAGGGTTCTTAGGGATGATGATAGGTGGAAAAAGGTGGCCGAAGGCTCTGTCATGTTGGCATCGAGAGAAGGGGGGCCAATGGGAGTAGGAAGATCTGAAGCCGAACACGTGAACAAGAAAAGGGGGTACTTGTCCTTTGGTGCCCCATTGCAAGCTTTTCCCTTCTTACCCGAAGCGGTCGCAATGGAAACAGATTTTGGTTGAGGTAACTGAGGCATTGTTGTAGTGGGGGGAATCAGAGAGACTGGTTGAACCAGGGTCGAAGAAAGATAAGGTTTGGGGGTAGCAGCTGGAGGATCAAGGAGGTCATGAGTACCATCTAAAGATAAAGGGCCAGGAGAAGGAGGTTCAGGAGGCTGATCAGAGGACATCATGAAAATCTAGTAATCGGGGGAACCAGATGGGAGAGGTTGAGTGGCCATCTGTCCTTTAGGTGGTTGGGTAGCCACAAATCCTTGCTGAGGGAAAGGATCAGTAAGCATAGCTGGTTGACTAGGTGCAGGGCTAGGAGGAACAGAAGCAATGGCTTGTTGTCCTCTCAAAGTTGCTTTAGACTCCCATAGCTGTCGCATCTGTGGTAGAAGAGGAAAATCATGCATATAATGACCATAAACACCACAACAATAACAGGGCTTGTTCGTACGAAGAGGCCTATCCTACTTGGGCTGAGTGGTGTTAGGAGCATTACCTTGATTAGGTCCAGGATTACCAGAGGTAGCTTGATTTTGATTTCCTTTCCTCTTAATTTTTGAGGTAGGAGGATTAGTTGTGCCCTGTTGTGCATACACCTTCCCTGGAGGGGGTGGTGGTTGCTCTTGTGGGGGTTGAGAAGGCAAGGAAGGAGGAGGTGCTAATGTTGTAGGAGCTGGAGCACTAGGTTGTGGATACAGATAATAAGGAGGTTGGGTAGCAGTGTGGTAAACAAGAGGTTGGGAAAAAGGAGGAGGCATGCTGTATCCTGGATACGTGCTACTGGGAGGGGGAAAAGTGCCGGAGGAGCTGGCCCCTCCCTGAGAGAAACCATATCCCATGGAAGGTTGAGCATACGGATTAAAGAGAGCTCCAACGATACCGTCAGTGGCGTGAGATGCCCCCGGTGCATTGGCACCACCAGGTCTGGGAAGATCAGGTAGGACGATATAAACATAACCTGTCTAAGCGTAGATTAGGTCATATTTTGATGCAATTTGGAGAGCAGCTTCTTCGGTTTGAGGAAATTGCGATGCAACGTCTTTCCTGATAGGTGGCAAGAGAATCCTAAGAAACCAGTCCATATAGACACGGTCTTCGAAGGTAGGGGCTCGATATAGGTTCCTTATTCTCTGCCATTCCTGAACATGGTCGGACAGGTGGGTCGTAGATGATTGATGGAAGGAGGTCAAGAGCTTGGTCCCAGTGTCGTAACGAAGGGGAAGCTGGAAATAAGACAAAAAGGCCTAGGCAAGAGTCGCAAAAGTGGTATGAGAGGAAGGGGTTTGATCAACATACAACTTAGAAGCTTCACTAGTAAGTGTTTGTTGGAACAATCGAATATGGATGGAGTCATTGGTAATGGAATTAGACGAACACCACATGTGGAAAGATCTAACATGATTTGAGGGATCTTGTCCAGCAAGACCTTCAAACTTTGGGATTTCTGAAGGGACCTTTGTTGGCATAGCGGGCCAACTAGCGTCATGGTGTATAGGGTCGTTTATCAATTGGTCAAAATCGGGGAGGCTGAGGCCTGCCATGAAAGGGAGCAAGGGTGCAGCCGGGATAGTGTCCGTTGCGGTCCCACTAGTGGTATTCCCAGCCTGAGGGCCGGGGTTGCCACCAACGGTAGGTCCTGCACTAGACATGGTGAAGGTGTCAGGAGGAGAACTGAAGGCAGAAGGAGAACCCAAAGGACCAGAAGAAGAGCCGGTGTGCGGACTCGGGGGAGGACTAACTCGAACCCTACGCGGAGGAGTAAGTATTCCTACTGGAAACTAAGGATGAAGGCCAATAAGTCTCCGGGATAAATGCCTTGGAGGCACAATGGTGACGACACAAACACGGCTCAAGGGAAAAAGAGACCAATAAGGGCAAGAAGGTGCAAGATCAAGTGATTTCAATGTGTTAGAGTCTTTGCTTGGCGGTGTTAACCAAGCCATTTTTCACTTAGGGTGTGTGTGTAAAATTGTGTAAATTTTAATTTTTAAAACGAGACGTTTGTAGAGAAAAAGAAAAAGTGTGTTTTATAGCTGTAAATAAACCTGCAAATGTCAGTATATAGGCCTGCAAAATAGAAAATAAACAGCTAATAATACACCAATATAAACCCAAGGAGGTGGGTCTCTCAACAACTAGTCTATAGGTGAGTAAAAAAATAATTTAAACACACTAAAAAAGGCTAATAGATCTAGGGTCAAGAGGGACAAAGATCTAAAAGACAAAATTTGCTGGAAAGTAGTGCAGAAAACATCAACAAATCAAAGGGAAATTGTTGTCAAAAGAGGTGGCAAAAGGCTATCTCCAGGATGGAAGCGGAGTGCACCATAAAGGAAAACCCACACAAAGCTAGATGAGGTGATTTGGATGGATAACAAGCCGATATGAAGTGGATTTGAAGATGAGGTATCAGATCTAAAAAATGGCTGAAGACTCTGACATTTCAGACAACCTACAATAGAAAACACTCTTCCACAAAACGTGGATGGTACTGAAGCCCTAGGGGGCTAGGTTCCCACTTATTTGAGTGAAACATAACAAGTACAGGTCCAAAATGGGTGGAGACGGAGGTTAGACAACCCTAAACAGAGGCTCAGCAAAACCCATAAAACTTTCAGAAAAATCCCTGCAGAAAGTACAAGTCGCAGTTTTTCACCTGTTTTCAGCAGAGGTCACACTTTTTGGGCTGTAAAGTGCGCCCTAGAGGTCTAGGTCGTAGGTTTTGGGCAGAAAAGTGCGACCTGCACTTCCGGCACTCTCGGCGGCAGGTTTCAAAAAAAATTGTCGTCTCAGCTGTGGCTGATGTCTGTCACCTGCGCAATGGGTCCGAAAACACATGGAAGTTAGAAATTTTATTGTTTTAAGGTTTTGTGGGTTGAAAACAACATCAAGAATAAGAAAAACAAGGGGCTGAAGAGAAATCCTAGGGTTTGAAGGAGCTGGATATGCAACGATCAGAAAAATGACAACGTTTGTAATGGTAAACCCGTGTGGAGTCATCAGTTGTTAGCATGAATGTTGATTCGAGGCGTACGAAAAAAGACCACTTTAGCTGTGCATAACAAACAACCCTAACAGTAGAAATGACTGCTAATATCTTTAGATCTACAGTTAGATGATCAAGACAAATGCTGCAAAAATCTAGATCTATGCATTAGAAGACATTAAACAGTAGAAAAATAAGATTTACTCCATAGATCCAATAGAAAAGACAAGAATATATCCAATGAAATTTTTATTAATGGCACCTGGGAGGAAAACACAAGAGGGTGTTCCCTGTTCTCCTCAATGGGATGGGTTCTTGTAAGTCCTCAACACTTCATATTTAGAATTCCTCTCTCTTGATGGTGTAGAAAACCCAGACAAAAATGGAAAAATATGGCTATGATAATGGATCAATAGCCAGACCAAGAGTTGAGATCCAGAGTGATCTTTAGGCAACAAAAGGTGACAAATGAATGGAAAAACCCTTCTATTTATAACAAAATATTGAGTTAGTCTAGAGATTGGTGCATAATTAAAATATTATTAACCAAATCTAGATCCAACTTTTATGGAATATTTTATTATATTTGTTTGAGGGAAAAGGAATTTGACTTGAGTCAAATCCCCTTATTTGTAAATAATAAACAAATAAATGATTTATTTATCATTTTAAGGATGTGATTAAGTAATAATAAATAAATAAATGATTTATTTATCATTTTAAGGATATGGTTGAGTAATAATCAAACAAATAATGATTTATTTAATTATTTAAGGGTGATTAGTCATATTTAACAAAGAATATTATTTAAATAAGATTTAAACAATTATTCTTTAGAAAATAATAAGATAAATAATGATTTATCTAATTAATTTCCTGGTTTTGGGTTAAATATAAGAATAAATATTAATTAAACTACTATTTAACTAATTATTCCTTGAGGAAAATCAAACAAATGTATATTTATTTAATATTTCCTTATGGGGTTTCCTGTTTAGACCATAAACAACTTAATAAAGGTGATTTACCCAGTTATTTTCATAGTGAAAGCAATTTTACTTGGGGTAAAATTGGTCTTACATGGTGTACTTGGGTCGATCTAATGATAATAGGTTAGATGACTAAAAAATGGTGTAACACCTAGCGCACCATGGGCTGATAAAATTGATTGTCCTTGGTGCTTTAGAAAACCTGCAAATCCCTATTTAGTGGGTTGATTTTATAGACATGGACAAAGATACATTTCCAGAAACCTAAGAACAACCTTAGTTGGAGACAAAAGGGGTATACATGGAGGACGAATTTTAAGTAGAGCAGGGAGATGTGATTGAAGAAGAAGAATCAAGTAGAAAATTAGAAGAATAAGTAGAAAAGGAAGAGCGAGGGACAAAGACACAAACTGAGGTAGAAATACTGACAAAAATGGATAAGGGAGAGCTATCCAAGCTTGATTTGATATAACCATAGGAATAGAAGACCCAAGAAGCTATTGGGACATCCTCCAATCCACCAATGAAAAGAAAAATGTGAGATAAGTAAAACAATTTATAGGATACTTTATAATAATAAATTGTTGCTACCCTAGCAGTGTTAAGTACCACAACAAAACCCTAAGGAAGGAAGCCAAGGAAAGCACCCATGTACTTGAAAAGGAGAAAGAGTAAAATGTTAAGACAAGGGAAACCTAAGCCACCTTCTCCAAATCCAATCACCATTGAAGTGTCTATGAGCAATTAGGAGGAAGAGTCTAAGAAGAAGGATAAACAATAATTTGAGATAACCTCCCAACCAGTCAAAGGAAAAAAAATACAAATTCGATAAGAAAGGATAGGCAACAAGGGAAAAATGCTTCTAGGAAAATCCACCAAAGTATAGGAAGGACCTGTGGAGCTATAGGAAGAAAATAAAAATCTATAGGAAGGACCTGTGAACCTACAGGAGGAAACTACAAATCTACAAGAATAAATTGTGAAGCTATAGGAAGAAACAAAGAAGCTACACGTAGGGAATGTGGAACTACAGACACAAAATATTGAAGTATGGAAATAAAATCCAAACATATAGGAACCAAAGCCTCAACCTAATCTCAAATCTTACTATGCATGGATTCTTTGAATTAGAGAAAGAGAGAGTTAGGAATCACAGATGGATGAAAGTTTCCAATTTAAAAGGGCTTGAATAGGTTGGTATTATGGAAGAGAAGATGAAGAAAAGTCGAGAGGAGATGGCTAACCTCAAGTTCAAAGAACAAAAAATAAGGGACCACCTACAAAGAGAGAATAAAAATTTGAAAGCATAGATACAGGAAAAAAGAAAAACATATTTCCACAATCTGCAGGCTTATCTATAGAACCCATACATTGTCGATACCCAAGAAAAAATACTTGCTCATGATGTACTAGTGGTACACTTCATATTATAAAATTGGCCCAACAAGGTTCCCTTCCTTTCTAAAAATATCAAGAAATTAATTGATTGGGTTTACGTATAACATTGAATATAGGGGCCAGATGGAATAATTTTATATACACAATTTAATGTTTCCTTAATGAATGTGTGGGATCCCAACCTCAACCAGGTGATGTGAAACGATGGGATTTGACCTCATGACTAACCCATGTGGAAGCCAGGGAAAACAGATCACGACTTCAACAGATCAAGAGAATCATGGCCAAATATATATATATATATATATATATATATATATATATATATATATATATATATATATATATATATATATATATATATAAGAGACACAATGGATCAGGGACAAATTACCAACCCCTCGTTTCATGACTATTAACCATAGACTCATAGAACAAGATCCAGAGATGACAAATTTCTATATAGAAAAAAAAATATCAGGAAATTCTTCATTTTGAATATACTTTTAGACTATTGGGAGATGAGATCCTACAAGCATGAAAAAGAAGGTGACATACCTTGCCACACAATTTCATAATAAGGTAATATCATTCACTATATAGGTTGAGGAATGCATTCAACATGAAACCTCTATATAAAAGAATAGTATAAAAACTAAGATTCAACTAGATTAGAATCAAGTTCAGACCCCTCTACCATTGAGCTTATAGGAGAATAAGGAAAAGGTAAAGGAAATCAGGGAGTGGGAAGTGATTGAGGAGAATGCACTATCTCACCTAAATAAGGACACCACTTCCGTGACAACTTTAAATGATATGAAAAAGACCAGGGAAATAAATGAGGTGTAGCTAGATGACTAGGTTGCTCAAAGCATGATCAACATTTTCAGTATGGGGTCTCATGGGCCTCCTGAATAATTATAATTTAAGTCCCACCTGACCATCCTTTTTCATATTTTACCTTTCCTTTTTCATTTAGTAATGTATTCTTCAAATTATAATATGTTCTTAGGAAGGTTAGGAGATATTCACTATATCATGTATACCTTATGCATTAAATGTGCAAGATATTGAGAATTTATTTTCCACATCATATAGGAGACCAACAAGAGAGGATTATGGAGGCTTATTCCTTGCTACAGGCTTATCGTAACTCGGTTGGCTCATGGAAAATTACTACTTCCATGTGGATGCGAGAACATTAGGGTACCAAATCCACATTTTTAGGAGTTTTGGAGAGAATAAATTGTCCCTTTGAGGATGTTGCCCCTAATTTTTTTTTGGGTAAATAAAGAGCTTAAAAGCTCATTAGGGATTCAAATTCTTGGAGAGAGATAGTTATTATCATAGAAAGGCTCTTGTTTATCATTTAAATTTTTATGTTTCATGTATGAGTACTTTTGGAAGTTAATGAAAATATTTTCCTTGTTCTCAACCTGATTTTATTTCAAGGGACCTGTTAGGTCCCTATATTACTATTGTAGTCCCTTATTGTTGTTAGTGTAGCCCCCTTATTGTTATTGTTGTACCCCTATAACTCCCGTATTGTTATTATTGTGCCCTTACATTATTATTGTTAGGTCTGATAGGATTATATTGTGACCACATGGACTCCGATATATAGAAAGGAGGTTTTGTAATTTGTATCATCCAAGAATTTTTCATTTATGTAATGTGAACAAGGTTTCCCCCTCAAAGTGGCTTATTTCTAAGGCGTTGATCTCTCTTTTCTTCGTGTAAAAATTTCAGATCTTGGTTCACAATATTTATTATCATCCAATGCTAATGAAGGTGATCTGTTAACTAGGTAACATGCAGTCTCCAGTGCCTCTGCCAAGAATTCCTATCCTAACCTGACACCACTGAGTAGGCTTCTTTCCTTTTCCATGAACGTCCTTTTCATAATTTTTGAAACTCTAATTTGCTGAGGTGTGTGTGTAAAAGTGTGTAAATTTTAGTTTTTAAAACCAGACGTTTGTAGAGAAAAAGAAAAAGTGTGTTTTATAGCTGTAAATAAACCTGCAAATGTCAGTATATAGGCCTGTAAAATAGAAAATAAACAGCTAATAATACACCAATATAAACCCAAGGAGGTGGGTCTCTCAACAACTAGTCTATAGGTGAGTAAAAAAATAATTTAAACACACTAAAAAAGGCTAATAGATCTAGGGTCAAGAGGGACAAAGATCTAAAAGACAAAATTTGCTGGAAAGTAGTGCAGAAAACATCAACAAATCAAAGGGAAATTGTTGTCAAAAGAGGTGGCAAAAGGCTATCTCCAGGATGGAAGCGGAGTGCACCATAAAGGAAAACCCACACAAAGCTAGATGAGGTGATTTGGATGGATAACAAGCCGATATGAAGTGGATTTGAAGATGAGGTATCAGATCTAAAAAATGGCTGAAGACTCTGACATTTCAGACAACCTACAATAGAAAACACTCTTCCACAAAACGTGGATGGTACTGAAGCCCTAGGGGGCTAGGTTCCCACTTATTTGAGTGAAACATAACAAGTACAGGTCCAAAATGGGTGGAGACGGAGGTTAGACAACCCTAAACAGAAGCTCAGCAAAACCCATAAAACTTTCAGAAAAATCCCTGCAGAAAGTACAAGTCGCAGTTTTTGACCTATTTTCAGCAGAGGCCACACTTTTTGGGCTGTAAAGTGCGCCCTAGAGGTCTAGGTCGTAGGTTTTGGGCAGAAAAGTGCGACCTGCACTTCCGGCACTCTCGGCGGCAGGTTTCAAAAAAAATTGTCATCTCAGCTGTGGCTGATGTCTGTCACCTGCGCAATGGGTCCGAAAACACGTGGAAGTTAGAATTTTTATTGTTTTAAGGTTTTGTGGGTTAAAAAAAACATCAAGAATAAGAAAAACAAGGGGCTGAAGAGAAATCCTAGGGTTTGAAGCAGCTGGATATGCAACGATCAGAAAAATGACAACGTTCGTAATGGTAAACCCGTGTGGAGTCATCAGTTGTTAGCATGAATGTTGATTCGAGGCGTACGAAAAAAGACCACTTTAAAACCTGATTAACCTAATGGTAGAAATAAAAAATTTGCCTTTAATATGTTTAGATCACAAGTTTAGACTAATTAAGACTAATCTTGCAAAAATCCTAGATCACTTTGCATTGGAAGACATTAAGCAGTAGAAAAAATAAGATTTACTCCACAGATCCAATAGACAAGACAAGAATATGTTGAATGAGTTTTGTGTTAATGGCACCTAGGAGGAAAACACAAGAGGGCGTTCCCTGTTCTCCTCAATGATATGGGTTCTTGTAAGTCCTCAGCACTTCAGGTCTAAAATTCCTCTCTCTTGATGGTGTAGAAAACCCGGACGAAAATGGAACTCTATGGCTATGATAATAATGGATGATAGCCGGACCAAGGATTGAGATCAGTGATCTTTTTGAAAAAATAAAAATAAGCAAATGAATGGGAAAACCCTTCTTTAACAAAATAAATGATTAAGAATATAGAGATGGTGCATAATTAAAATATTATTATGTCAATCTAGTCAAAAAGTATGGAGATATTTTATTACCTAACAATTGGAGAAAAATGGGTGACTTGAGTCAAATCCCCTTATTTGTAAATAAAAAATAAATAAATGATTTATTTATCATTTTAAGGATGTGATTAAGTAATAATAAATAAATAAATGATTTATTTATCATTTTAAGGATATGGTTGAGTAATAATCAAATAAATAATGATTTATTTAATTATTTAAGGGTGAATTAGTCATATTTAAAAAAGAATATTATTTAAATAAGATTTAAACAATTATTCTTTAGAAAATAATAAGATAAATAATGATTTATCTAATTAATTTCTTTGTTTTGGGTTAAATATAACCAGAAATATTAATTAAACTACTATTTAACTAATTATTCCTTGAGGAAAATCAAACAAATGTATATTTATTTAATATTTCCTTATGGGGTTTCCTGTTTAGACCATAAAAAACTTAATAAATGTAATTTACCCAGTTATTTTCATAGTGAAAGCAATTTTACTTGGGGTAAAATTGGTCTTACATGGTGTACTTGGGTCGATCTAATGATAATAGGTTAGATGACTAAAAAATGGTGTAACACCTAGCGCACCATGGGCTGATAAAATTGATTGTCCTTGGTGCTTTAGAAAACCTGCAAATCCCTATTTAGTGGGTTGATTTTATAGACATGGACAAAGATACATTTCCAGAAACCTAAGAACAACCTTAGTTGGAGACAAAAGGGGTATACATGGAGGACGAATTTTAAGTAGAGCAGGGAGATGTGATTGAAGAAGAAGAATCAAGTAGAAAATTAGAAGAATAAGTAGAAAAGGAAGAGCGAGGGACAAAGACACAAACTGAGGTAGAAATACTGACAAAAATGGATAAGGGAGAGCTATCCAAGCTTGATTTGATATAACCATAGGAATAGAAGACCCAAGAAGCTATTGGGACATCCTCCAATCCACCAATGAAAAGAAAAATGTGAGATAAGTAAAACAATTTATAGGATACTTTATAATAATAAATTGTTGCTACCCTAGCAGTGTTAAGTACCACAACAAAACCCTAAGGAAGGAAGCCAAGGAAAGCACCCATGTACTTGAAAAGGAGAAAGAGTAAAATGTTAAGACAAGGGAAACCTAAGCCACCTTCTCCAAATCCAATCACCATTGAAGTGTCTATGAGCAATTAGGAGGAAGAGTCTAAGAAGAAGGATAAACAATAATTTGAGATAACCTCCCAACCAGTCAAAGGAAAAAAAATACAAATTCGATAAGAAAGGATAGGCAACAAGGGAAAAATGCTTCTAGGAAAATCCACCAAAGTATAGGAAGGACCTGTGGAGCTATAGGAAGAAAATAAAAATCTATAGGAAGGACCTGTGAACCTACAGGAGGAAACTACAAATCTACAAGAATAAATTGTGAAGCTATAGGAAGAAACAAAGAAGCTACACGTAGGGAATGTGGAACTACAGACACAAAATATTGAAGTATGGAAATAAAATCCAAACATATAGGAACCAAAGCCTCAACCTAATCTCAAATCTTACTATGCATGGATTCTTTGAATTAGAGAAAGAGAGAGTTAGGAATCACAGATGGATGAAAGTTTCCAATTTAAAAGGGCTTGAATAGGTTGGTATTATGGAAGAGAAGATGAAGAAAAGTCGAGAGGAGATGGCTAACCTCAAGTTCAAAGAACAAAAAATAAGGGACCACCTACAAAGAGAGAATAAAAATTTGAAAGCATAGATACAGGAAAAAAGAAAAACATATTTCCACAATCGATAGTTTATCTATAGAACCCATACATTGTAGATACCCAGTAAAAACATACTCTCTGTTCATGATGTACTAGTGGTGTCAATTTCATATTAAAAAATTGGCCCAACAAGGTTCCCTTCCTTTCTAAAATATCAAGAAATTAATTGATTTTTGGCTTACGTATAACATTGAATATAGGGCCAGGATGGAATAATTTTATATACACAATTTAATGTTTCCTTAATGAATGTGTGGGATCCCAACTCTCAACTAGGTGATGTGAAACGGATGGATTTGACCTCATGACTGACCCATGTGACTTCATGATCTTATAGATCAAAGAGGAATCATGACCATATATATATATATATATATATATATATATATATATATATATATATATATATATATATATATATATATATAAGAGACACAATGGATCAGGGAAAAATTACCAACCCCTCGTTTCATGACTATTAACCATAGACTCATAGAACAAGATCCAGAGATGACAAATTTCTATATAGAAAAAAAAATATCAGGAAATTCTTCATTTTGAATATACTTTTAGACTATTGGGAGATGAGATCCTACAAGCATGAAAAAGAAGGTGACATACCTTGCCACACAATTTCATAATAAGGTAATATCATTCACTATATAGGTTGAGGAATGCATTCAACATGAAACCTCTATATAAAAGAATAGTATAAAAACTAAGATTCAACTAGATTAGAATCAAGTTCAGACCCCTCTACCATTGAGCTTATAGGAGAATAAGGAAAAGGTAAAGGAAATCAGGGAGTGGGAAGTGATTGAGGAGAATGCACTATCTCACCTAAATAAGGACACCACTTCCGTGACAACTTTAAATGATATGAAAAAGACCAGGGAAATAAATGAGGTGTAGCTAGATGACTAGGTTGCTCAAAGCATGATCAACATTTTCAGTATGGGGTCTCATGGGCCTCCTGAATAATTATAATTTAAGTCCCACCTGACCATCCTTTTTCATATTTTACCTTTCCTTTTTCATTTAGTAATGTATTCTTCAAATTATAATATGCTCTTAGGAAGGTTAGGAGATATTCACTATATCATGTATACCTTATGCATTAAATGTGCAAGATATTGAGAATTTATTTTCCACATCATATAGGAGACCAACAAGAGAGGATTATGGAGGCTTATTCCTTGCTACAGGCTTATCGTAACTCGGTTGGCTCATGGAAAATTACTACTTCCATGTGGATGCGAGAACATTAGGGTACCAAATCCACATTTTTAGGAGTTTTGGAGAGAATAAATTGTCCCTTTGAGGATGTTGCCCCTAATTTTTTTTTGGGTAAATAAAGAGCTTAAAAGCTCATTAGGGATTCAAATTCTTGGAGAGAGATAGTTATTATCATAGAAAGGCTCTTGTTTATCATTTAAATTTTTATGTTTCATGTATGAGTACTTTTGGAAGTTAATGAAAATATTTTCCTTGTTCTCAACCTGATTTTATTTCAAGGGACCTGTTAGGTCCCTATATTACTATTGTAGTCCCTTATTGTTGTTAGTGTAGCCCCCTTATTGTTATTTTTGTACCCCTATAACCCCCGTATTGTTATTATTGTGCCCTTACATTATTATTGTTAGGTCTGCTAGGATTATATTGTGACCACATGGACTCCGATATATAGAAAGGAGGTTTTGTCATTTGTATCATCCAAGAATTTTTCATTTATGTAATGTGAAAAAGGTTGCCCCCTCAAAGTGGCTTATTTCTAAGGCGTTGATCTCTCTTTTCTTCGTGTAAAAATTTCAGATCTTGGTTCACAATATTTATTATCATCCAATGCTAATGAAGGTGATCTGTTAACTAGGTAACATGCAGTCTCCAGTGCCTCTACCAAAAATTCCTATCGTAACCTGACACCACTGAGCAGGCTTCTTTCCTTTTCCATGAACGTCCTTTTCATAATTTTTGAAACTCCAATTTGCTGAGGTGTGTATGGATTATTCTTCTGTTGTGATATACCACACTTCTTACATAACTCAAATTTTTTCTTGCAAAAATCTCCACCATTATCTCTCCTTAACACCTTTATCTTATTGTCTATTTTGTTTTCCACTAGAGGCTTAAATTATTTAAATCTGTTTAAGACTTCAGATTTCTTCTTGAGGAAATATGTCCATGTATTCCTTGAGACTTCATATATAAAAGACACATAGTACAAAGAATTACCCAATGATGGAACTGACATAGCTCCAAACACATCACTGTGCACAAGCTCTAATATCCCTTTTTCCCTCTTGGCACCATAGGGAAAACTCACCCGATTATGCTTCCCATATACAAAATTTTCATATAAATCGAAATACATAGAGAAATCAGACATACCTTCTACCATACCATTACCATGAAGTATTGTAAGGCCCTTCTCTCCAATATTTCGAACCCTTTGATACCATAGCATGGTATTTTCTCCAAAGACCACAAGGTTTTCAACTCCACTTTCAGGAACCACAGAAATGTTGCACCCATCAATAACAGTGATACCAAAAATCTTGTACAAATTTCCAATCTAAACTCCCTGCATCAATACCAGTGCTTCCTAAACCATCTTGCAGTTATCCTTCTCGAACATTGTTTTTACACCTGCATCATCCATCTTGCAGGTATCCTTCTTGAACATTGTTTTTACACTTGCATCATCCATATTTCTTATAGAAATCATATTTTTTCCAGTGCAAGAATATAAAGGACACCGGGAAGTGTTCTAATCCTTCTACCTTGGAACTTCAGCTTGAATTTTCCGCATCCAATGATTCTGGCCTTCCTATCATCCCGTAGAAATAAATCACCACCATAATATTTCTCATACTCGTAGAACCACTCCCTATGTGGAGTGAAGTGAAAGGATGCACTTCAGTCAATCAACCATGCCTCATGATCTATATATTTACTTGAAGAAGAATCTAAGTATACATCCCTACCTTCGTCTAAGGTGGTTTTTTCCTCTAGAGAAGGAGCATCATTAGATCCATCTCCTTTCTTAGGAGCTTTAGATCTATAGTCCTTTTTGAATTTCCCTTCATTTTTGCATTTCCATCACACCTTTCCACACTAGCACATTTGTCCCAATTTTCGACAGCTAAATTTTTTCTCTTGCAACACATAAGCGTCCCAAGAGTGACACTTTGAGGCGAGGAAAAAAATGGTTTATCTTAAAGTTGCAATTCCGACACTTGAGTTAAATATTGGAAGAGAGACACTTTTTCTGATGTTTCTGAAATGGTTGTTGCTCTTCTGACGTTAGCAAGCTAACGTCACTCTTCCAACGATTCAGGTAGGTGTCGCTATACTGACATTTTTAGATAGGTGTTGTTGTACCGATGTTTGCAATTAGGTGTTGCTATATCGATGATTTTAGGTAAGTGTCACTATACGAAATTTTCAGCCAGGTGTCGCTATACCGACGGTTTCAGCCAGGGGTTTCTATACCGATGGATTTAGCTAGGTGTCTCTATACCGACGGTTTCAGCCAAGTGTCACTATACTGATGGTTTCAGCCAGGTGTCCCTATACTGACGGTTTTAGCCAGGTGTTGCTCTAGCGATGGTATCAGCTAGATGTTGCTATATCGACGTTTGCAGGGAGGTGTCAGTACACCGCCGTTTGCAGGGATGTGGACCCCAACCGTTTCACGTTCGATGTGTACCAGTAACTGGAAAATATCGTCAGAATACCAACGGACACAAAAGGATATTTAAAAAAAACTACGGAGAGTGTATCGTCAGAATACTGACACTAAAAAAATAATACTAAAAAAAAATGTGGGAAGAATGCATATGGTTTCAGTGTCCCCACTGACACAAAATTTACCAAAAAAATAAAGCGGGCAGACTCAAGTACCATAGAGGAATCTAGTGTCATTTTGACAAGAAAGTGCACCTATTTGTTTTTCAAGGTTGGATCGAAATTATGTTCCATTTTTTAGGAATTCTTGTGTGTTGATCATCGATATAATTAAATTTCTTACATTTTCTCTATGGGGTCTATAATATTGGGCTTACCATTTTACATTGGTGGGCACTCAATTCTCCTGTTATTATTCTATATATTCACAATATGAGTGAACACGGGTAGTAATTATTCAAGATATTCAATTCTGGCTTCACTCACTCATTGTTACCAAGGATTTCATCTATTTTCTATATTTATTTGTATTTGTTTCTTCACCGATGACCATTAAGTTTTATTTGGTAAAAATATTTTGTTGGCCTATTGATTTAGCAATAAAATATTTAAGATGCAACTTTGGTCATGTCAATATTTACATAAAATAATTGGACAATGCATGTCAATTGATAGATACAAACATTGCAATGTTGAACATTTTGAGTTATGATATTATGTTAGGATTTTTGTGATAATTTTGTTGAAGTCTGTGTTTTGCATGCTTGTTCAATTCCATAATTATATGGAGGTTAAATTTCTTTCTGTGAAATTTCCAGAAAAAATATAAATAAATAAATAAACAAAAAATAATAAATAAATAAATAAATAATATAAAATAAAATAAAATAAATCAAAAATCAAAAATCAAAAATAGCCAATGGAAAAACATATTCAAGATTCTAAAAGTTTCAGATAGTATGGCAATGGAGAGATTGGCAAGTCTGAATGCTAGTGCCCATGGTGGTATACAAGTTGTTGAAGAACTGTTCACGAAAAGTTACTGAGAATATTAGTCTCAGAGACATAATATTTGTCCTAGAGAAAATTCAATTGATCTAATAGTAATGACAAAAATATATCTTCAATTTTGTTAATCGTACCATTAGGTGTGAATATCCTCTATTTGTTATTATCATGTATAGAAATACAACTTCACATCCAATTCATAGGTTTCTAGAGTACCAGGCTCAACAACACATCCATCATGCAAAGGGGTGTTGTTTTGAAATACTGTAGACTAATTTATCTTCGGTTTTGCAATGGCCAATTGTATGTGCATAAATCATAATGTGCACATGAGATTCAATTATAATAGGAATTTGATATTTAAGTCCTTAGACAAGCCAATATTTTGTAAACAATATAGCATAAATTGACAAGTCTTTGCTATTTTTGTATCTCATGTGTTGAGACGTGTATTCGACGGTGTGATTTCCTGCAATGCAGGCCTGACATAATTATGTGCTCTTCTATTTTTCAGGTTAGTATAAATTCCTTTCCTTGCACAAAAAAAAGGCATATGACCAAGAAATAGCCATTATGCACTACATATTGTTATTGAAAAATAAACGTGCCATATTCTAGCAAAAGAGAAATATTTTCTCCCTCGGAAATGTCAAAATGTCATTTCAAAAGATTTCCTGCCCCACAAGTTGCATGTATCTTGATTGCAATGTAATGCTGCAAAATCAATTAACTAAATATTGGTAATTTACAGTTAAATTAGAAGATTTAGGACATAAAGTATATCTACAAGTCATCTTACAGAATTATTAACTTCATGGTAATTCTAGTAAGCAATATATTCTCATCGTTCAATAATTTATACTTGATAGAACAATTCAAAACTCAAAAGAAAATCAGTATGAAGTGATGTAGCTAGTAATGGATTGTGACCATTATCCACCATACATACTTTCTAATTGGAACATTTAAGTGACGGGTATTCTTCCCAGGACCTCAAAAATTTCATGGTTCCCTCTGGGCCTACTTGTCAATTCAAGGTTCCATGGACCCTAACTGTCAATGCAAGGTTCTGGCAGAAAATATGCATGGTGCTTAACTTTTGGCATTAATGGACATGTTTTCCTTCGGTGCATGATATGTTGGCGAAGACATTTGGGATGAAAGATTAAATCAAGTTTAAACATCAATATCTACAGGGCACTACTTTCAAATGAACATTGATACAAGACCATACCTTGAACTGAGATAGTAGAAAAAGATAAAAGCCCAGATGTCATCCTGGATACTTCATAGCCCACATATTCCCAAACTTTCTTCTCCAAAGATAAACGTAAATCCTGAATAGTCATAAAACCCTTGATATGTTACAATAAAATTAAAAATGCAAGAGAAATTTTAAAAACTATAACCATCAATGATAGCAACTACCAAATTTTAAAAACTAGCACATGGTTACTTATGTAGAAAATTTGTAGTATTTAATGGAACCCTTTCCAAAAGTGATATCCAAAAATTTGACTGTCTATAATTAAAAATAGATAACAGGTTGTGCTATTCACAAATGTTTTGAACATAGGTCAACACAACTTCACATAAATTTCCAAAGATAATGCCACATAGGAATCGTGTATCTTCATTTTGTTAATCGTGTGTCCACAATTCAAGAAATATCAAGCCACAATATCATTAACATATTAAGATCTGAGTGTGAACCTTAATCACTCTAAGGGAGCCCATAATTGAATTCCTTGAATATCGAGTGGCCTTGTTGCAAATAGTGAATAGAATTGCGATTATGAGGTTTTGTTAGGTTCTGGAAAACGAAAAACATGAATTATTGACAATCTCCGAACAATAGCAACAACATCAACCCTCCAATGCATTTTCTCCTAAAATACACTTGAATGCTAATCTTGAACATGTTTTTAGATAGCCTTGAAAACCTAATTTAAACCAGGAAAAGATAAATCAACTTAAAAATAAATGGATGCCCTATGTGAGTTTAAAAGGGGGCAATTAATGCCAATATGAAGTGGTTACTTAATAAAATAAACACACAAAAATCCAACCATTGGTGTCTTAATTGACATTGGAAACTCAAAATTGATTAAATATTCATAAAAAGTGTGCTACGGTGTTGAGAAGATTGATTAACATATAGATTATTGTCTATCACATTCAAAAATTCAACACAAAATATGTATTTTCTATCACATTCAAACGTAGTTTTATCAAATTTTATAGTTTCTCATTCGCTACTTTTCATACCTCTATAAATTAATAAGGTGGACCACACATCACATATGACAACCATACCATATTTACACAAGGTGTGAGCAAAGATTTGTTGCAAGGAGTGCAATGAGATAAGGTGTGCAATTTTGTTGTCAAAGCACATGAACACGGTGTGGTTTGTGGAAAAAAAATGGTGTTGCATACCTACAAGAACTTTTTTCAGTTTTTTTATTCAATTGGTAGGTGGGGATCATCTACTTGGTCGAGAGAAACAAAGAGTTATGAAAATAACCCAATTGAAAATATTGATCTCGTTCCTTCTACCCCAGAGGGTGAAAACCAGATTGTGGCTCCATGGTAAGTAGCTACAAAAGAGGTGAGAAACTCAATAGTAAGCATGCCCATGTATTCTTTGCTCAATAGAGAATTTGAGAAGGTTCTCGGATACATTTCAAAAAGGAAAATTTTTTATCTATCTACTGGTAGGGGACCTTCATCTAAAACTTTTAATTTGGGACATATTGTGCTTGTTAAGCTTTAATAGAAATGGTGTAAGGTACATAAACATGTTCACTATCACTAGCAACATTCATCACACATAAATTTTTTCTTGATTATTTTATCTTTCCAATTAGTTTTCCAATTCGAGTCTGATAATTATGACTAAGCTTGTCATTTGAAAATTGAAACTTTAGAACCTGTGCTTGGTAATTTTTGCATTGATACAATATGAGTGTCCATTTAAAAAAATTCATTAAAAATTCAAGATTTAGATCAAATATTATTCTAGTAACTGCCTTTTAACTGTTCCTTCTTTTAAACCCAATATTATCTCTCTGTGCAAATTTCATGTTTAAATATCTTCATTTCAGATTGCAACGTTGATAGCAGTATATTTCCACTGGGGATTTGCTTCCATAGAAGGCATCAAATGGGGATGGGATGGAGTGATTTGGCTTTACAGTGTGGTATTCTATGTTCCTTTAGACATAATCAAGTTTGCAGTGCGTTACACTCTTAGTGGACAAGCTTGGGAATTGATCTTAGAGAGGAAGGTCAATTTCAGGCGTTCTCCCCTCTTCATAGGTTTTATGTCTTGTTATGTGTTGGAAGATTTTCCCTCGAGCATATATTCTTCTCTTGAAAAGGCTCTTTTTGGTAACAATGACATCATGTAGATGGATTTCACAACAAAGAAGGATTACGGAAGACAGGAGAGAGAAGTCAAATGGGCACTTGCTTAGAGAACTTTACATGGTCTGATTTCTCCTGATGCTTACACTTCTATTGGGTGTTCATTCATGATTGCAGAGCAAGAGAGAAGACGTTTAGAAATTGAAAGGTAACACATCATGGAAATTCATAATGCTTTCAAAGTCTATGTTATCACCGTAATCCTATTTCATGAGAAAAACCAAATTGATTTGAATCTCTGGATTTTGAAAATGATTTTAAGGTTCTAAATACCACGCCCTGAGAAAAAAGTTTGTTCTCTGTGTTTTGCATAAGTTTTACTATTTAGGAAAATATACA
This sequence comes from Pinus albicaulis, assembly GCA_034641835.2. Lineage (NCBI taxonomy): Eukaryota > Viridiplantae > Streptophyta > Pinopsida > Pinales > Pinaceae > Pinus > Pinus albicaulis. The sequence goes on along the minus strand of CM076572.1, from coordinate 288,684,308 downwards.
TGACTTGCATTCAATTCCATTTCACCAATGATCTGAAGCAAGAAAAACCTGTTTTTTATATTTGCAAATGTTTGATGATCAGTTAACCAAAAACTCAATCCTCGTACCTATTCAATTATACAAGAAAATAATTTTGTATTTTGGAAACAATGTTGGGAAAGAACCATTTTTTTAATGGAATGCACATGAGTGATCCCTTCCATTTTCTTTATGCAAAAAGTATATTCAAGTTATTCATCTAGAATCTCTGAGTTCAACTTCACTTGACCTTTTTTTCGGGGAATGGAAAAAAATGTTGATGTTGATAGTACTTGTGCAGGTTGAGAGAAATTCATAAATTGAAGGGACACGTGGAATCAGTTGTTCAGTTAAATGGATTAGACATCAATTCCATTCAACAAGCATAAATTGTTTAAACCAGGCCAACTACATTCAGAGGATTATATGCTCAAGTAGATTCACCTTGAAATTTGGGAATACATCTAAGTCTTACGGTCCATTTAAATACGAGATTGTTTTCAAAAAATCACTCTTACAACAAAAAGAATTAACTAATACATCTAAGTGCTTCATTTTCATTATGGACAAGGAAAAGCCTCAAACGGGAGAGCAGATACTCAAATTCTTGCAATTGTAAGACCACTACAGTGTTTGTGTTTCAACTATTTGGAAAAAATATTTGATGATTTTCTGTTATAAAATGAAGTGTAACAATATAGGAAAGAAAAGTAAACATATCTAATAAAAAAATGTAAATATGAATTTATGATATTAATCAAGTCTAAAAAATTCAAATTTCAAAGTTTCTTTCACAAAAACACCTATAAATATATAAAATTTCATAAAATTTTTACTTCCTTCTTCTATGCCACTCTTCCCTATACCATGTATGCCACTCTTCCATATACCATGAGTCCCCTTACGGATTTCCCTTTGCAACACGTTCACTATCACTAGCCCCGACATGGTTTCTATCTTCCCATGCTAAACTAGACTTCAACACGACTCTACCTTCAAATTTTTTCAATGTCAAACTTTGTAAAGTAGGCACTAATATTAACTGTCACGACCCCTCTCACAAGTTTTTCGAAAGATTTTTATAAGCTTTCAGGTCATTATATACTGTTGAGTGGAATAGTTTAACTCATCTAGTCCTAAAGGAAGATCTAACAAAGAGGGGGTTGTGAATGCAACCCCACCCATAGCACCTTCAATATTGCCACTAGTCTTCACATCCTTCCATCACCATTATATCCCTTTTTATTTTGAAAACCATTTACGTCACAGGGTTAATTATGATATCACCTTGCTCCATATCGCTTAAGGCCTAACAATCTGTAGGGGAGGCCCTCTCAAAGCCTAAGAAAGAGCCCGCCTATAGAGACAAGGTAGTTTGCAGAGGTGATAAAGGCTAATAGGAGGCAATGTTTTGGTATAAAATTCTTACAAGAATTCTTTTCTTTTGAGAAAAACACATTTCAGTATATAAATTTTAAATCATATGTACTATTTTGATTTTTCCATAATAATATTAAAAGAGAATTTTCCTCACATGGAAACAAAGTTAACTAAATTACATCCCACATTAACAGTAAACACTAACTCACTATCAAGGGTTGTATTTTAGGTAACTGAACATCAGAGGTATATTAATGAGACTATTCACATTCAATCTTTGGGAGATCTTGATAAGTGTTGGAGAGCATAGCACTGTATCTTTAGTGACCTTTACAAGATGTAGTACAACAATGGAGACTATTGCGATAGCATAAAGACAACACAAAATCCAGAAGAGTCAGAAATTCTTTGATAAGAGGAAACTAGACTCCAACCATGGGAAATTGACTTTGTAAACTTAACTTATATGCATAATCGTTCAACAATAATTTGGAACTCCATGTGGCTTATAATCCTCCAACTTTTCCCTTATATAAGCTTGATTTTAAGGAAGCTTCTAAAGGTTATGCTAGAAATTTGGAATAAGAAGTCCCGTGAAAAATAGCTAGAGATACGGTTTTTATTCTTTTAGAAATGTGGGAGTAGCTTCTAACAAGTTTTGAATTTTGAAAAGGAACTTGTGAAAGAAGGCCTTAAGATAACCTTGAGATTAAATTTACCAGTATTGATTTTGGAAAGTGATATTAAATGAAGTTATGAAACGCTATAATGAGAAATCATACAACATGTTTGGAAGTTGAACCCTGTGTTTCATTTTTTTACCATTCCATTTCTAGGAGGAAACTTGTTTGGTTGTTGATATTCCTAGAGGAGGAAGAGGGGTATGACGATTTGAATTTTGTACCCTAGCAATCCTAGGTGGATTTGGGTGTGGTGGATTTGGAACTCTAAGAAGCCATGGGCCTTTGGAACATACCTAGCCACTCTGACTTGGAAACCTTTTATTGTAGTGCCACAACCTAATGGACTATGAGTGGAGAGGAAGGGGTGCACTATCGTGGATTGTGAAGGCAAACGAGGAACGAGAGAAATTCGGTTGGAAGATGTTGGAATAAGTACCTTGGTCTGCTACCATATTGGTGCAGCTATGGACCATAGTTTGATTAGGTAGCCTTTCACCCCGATAGAGTCTTGACCACAACTCAAGGATGACCCACTACTAAGAGATATGAGTAGCATTGTCTATTGTTGAGCAGAACATCTAGGTCTGTAGCCAATTGGTGTCATTGCTCAAAGATAAATGTTATGTTATATTGTGATTTTTTGTAGATTACATGTTTATGAATTATATATGCTGCAAAGGTTAATAATAGGAAGCATTGCATAATATTGTGTATTGAACATGTAAAATAGAGTAGAATCAAGATAAAATATCAAAGGCCAGGTTACAAAGATAGTAATATGCCCCAGTGGGTGATTGGTTGTGTTGTAGAAACAGACAAGTCACAAATGATGGGCAGTGGCCTGCTATAACTAATGTTGAATCAACCAATAATGGTTAGAGGCCCACTCCTAAGGACAAAAAAAACTCTCCTGATGCAGGTCTCAACCCAGCGATAGTTCCTTCAGGATTTGAAAAATGTGTTCATTTATTTTCATACCATAAGGCAAGACTTTATCAGCTTTAATGGTTAAGTTCCAGTTGGACATTTTGGAATGTTAGTGTTATTGGATATGCCTAGGTGTCGATTTTTTAAAATTCTATGCCCTTAGGTAATTATGGTAGTTATTAGGGCATCTTTCGCATGGTATACCTAAGCTTGTGGTGAGCTCCACACAACACCCTACTTTTGTAAACAAATGCCTTATCTATACATTACTATTATATTAATAATTAAATAAAACATTTTATACCAAAAATGTATATAATATGGTAACCACACAGTGACATGGTTTTAAAACATGTTATTTGCTAAACAGAAGAAAATGTATATGTACAAATATTCAATCAAGGCAATAGTTTTTATCATTTCAGCATGGAATATGTTGAATAATAAGGAATACACCTAATAGAAAATACAATAAGGTCTGTACATAAGATGATTTTTTGAATGTTCTATAAAAATAAAAATCACTCTTGCAAAAGGTCTCTGATTTAAAAAAATAAAATAAAAAAATATCAGTACTATTAGCTTAATCAACGTAAAGGCAAAGTGTAGTAGCTCAACTAACTACAAATTCTACAAAATCTATGCCTATTAATTTCTACCATGAAATTACCTTCACTTAATTTAAGTTGGAGGAGGATTATCAAGTTTAATGTTTGCAATGATTTTGTCTTTCCCCAGCTGGACATGCTAACTCATTTTATCATTAGAATGAAAAATATTCAAATCCTCATGACTTGAAATGGTGAAATTAGTTTTTCAATCTTCTGGAAAGCATACAAATACGTTCTCTTATATCAAAATATGTAGGGAAATTAACAAAATACCTGATTCAATTGATAGTTGCTGCTACTGCTATCCAAGAGGTGGATTTTTTTGTTGTTGTTGCTGACCGGGTGGCGGAGGCGGCATGTTAGGTCTCGGCTGCATATGAGGAGGAGCACCATACACAGGAGAGACACCACCACCAGGTGGAGGAGGGGGCATTCCAGGCATGGGAGGAGGACGATGCATAATCCCAGGATGGCCTAGAGGACCTCCCTGCGATGAAAATAGTGGTGGAGGGCTAGGAGGATGCATTGGCATTGGGGTAGAATAAGTCATGGGGGGCGCCAAGACCTGCGGAATGGGAGGCCTTGAGATCTAGGGTTACATCATGCCTGTTGAAGGGCCTCCAACTCCTCTGAGGTGACCAACTAAGCTCAATTGCGCTTCAACAAGGGGTGGAGTGGGGATTGCTTGACCTGTCGCTCTACCTAAGCCGAGGCCTGCTTGAGTTGTGGCAGTAGTCTTGACTCCCAATTCATCAGGCAGGGCAGGGCCTTTGATTGTCATAGTAACCACTTCTTCCCTGCGGAGGAGGATGAGACCAAGGGTTCGCATCTCCTCTTTCTCTTCTTGTCTTATGCGGCTCCCTGTTTAGGTAGCTGCTGATTTCGTTAAACCCTCCAAAGAAATTTTTAAAACCCTACTTCCTTGCGTTGCTTTGACATTGACGTCAAAATTTTGACTACCCATCGCCTCTGCTAGAGGAGGAATATGATGACAAATTATAGCTAGACCTACTTGTTGGGACTTGACTCTGGTCTCCCTGTCCTCTGTACAAATGAAAATGGATGAAAGAAAAAGTTTGGGCCGTTGCTGCTTTCTTTAAACTCTCCCAGGAAATTGTGAAAACCCTACTTCCCTGTGTTACATGTCAAAGCTCATTGTGCTAAAAATCCCAAATGTTACTAGCCTACACTATATCGTTTCTTTTAAAAATGTATGCTATATCATCTCTTTTAAATATGTAAAAGGTAATCATTTTATTTTGAAAAAATCAAACCATCAATCATGTTGGCCATTAAAAAAAAGTATTCAAACCATCACCATTTCCCATATATCTTCTTAGCATTTATATTGGAATATTTAATGTGTTTGGATCCAATTAAGGAAAATTGTGGCACATTCCTTTTACATCCTCAATATTATCTACAAGGTAATGCAACCGTAAGTTGTAGAAACTCTAGGTAAAGTAAAGTAAGCTCAATTATTATAAACAAGCACCATTTTGAAGAGGATATAACATGCCCTAGAGTTATTTATTTACAAAATTCCAAAGAATTAACAATAAGTGAAGGGAAAGACAATTCAATTATAAACATGAAACACAAAGAAGTAGGAGGACAACTAGGAATAAAACCATGGAATAATGTGTTTACATTATGGCTAAATGTTATCATGTAATTCTAACAACATATGATATAGGGAATATTCTTAAACCTCATATAAAAGAAACATGTAGTCTAATGAATCAAGAATTTCATCCATAAAATAATATAAATTCTAGCAATATTTTGAGACAATTTGGTGGAAATTATTGAAAATCCAAGTTATAGTTGTCAAGCTTCAAGATATTAGGTGCCCCAAGGGTCCTTGCTGGTGTTGAATCCATTTTCTTCATCAAAAGAACAATTTAAACACTACCATAGTGGGATTTTTTGAAGAATTTATCATCATATTCTAGCGAGAAAATTGTCATATGGACAAAATTATGGCCTCGTTGGACAATTCCTAAAATAAATTCACTTTTATTCTAACATAAAGCCAATTGTTCCATTAGGTTTCACCATACTTATCATTGGGCATTCCCAATGATGAGATTCCATGTGTGTTAAGACTTACATTATGTGAAGGAAAAGGATAAAATTCTAGGTGTGTTAAGACTTATGTTATGTGAAGGAGATAATTGCTAGCAATATTTACCAGGAAGAGGTTAAAAAATGTTCCAATTTGAAAAATCTTAAACAAATGAAAAATAAAATATAATAACTTTATAATGCTATTTAAAGAGTGAATAAGAGGATATTAAATGAGTGCATAAGCATTGAGGATGTCATTACAATTGAAGATTTTGTTAATGATCATGTCATCTTGTTGTGAAGGTAATGACCTCTTCCAAATCCTATAACATTAGATGTTGATTTCCAAGAGTACAAGTAATACCCATTTCACTTTATGTGATCGACCTATGAAAAATCATATTATACGCCAAGAAAATCACAAGTATTCCTTGGCTAGAGCAAGGAAATGCAGGTGGGGGTTGAGTGCACAAATTTATTAATGAGTATAGAGGAGGTGTTGAGTGCCTGAGAAGTGAAAAAGAAGAATTTGCAGAGAGTACAGAGCACACACGAGTGAAAATTGAGAAAATTCATGAGTGGATTTTCCATTGGTAATTTTTGACAAATAGAACTCCCTGAGGTAGTGAATTTGTTTCCAAAATGGTGTTGAATCTCTTGAGATTGGAAGGAATTAATATTGAATTACAATGGAATATATTAACTAATTTTTCACTGAAGACCCTTTTCAGAAACATATAATCAATGTTGGCCCCATTCACGGGTCATTCTTGGCTTATAAAGATAATGGTGCAGCGTAATATCATTTTATAAGTGACCTACTGTTTTCTAACAATTTCAACAATTTCGGCGCTGCAATAATATGAGAAAAATGATGACATTTATGATAATGCAAATAAAGATGAATGAGATTCTCTTGGTTTCAAGAATAATTTATTCTCTACTGAACAGGGCCAAACACATGAAGGTGGAAGCTCATATGGACCCTCCCATCCCCCTCACATCACTCTCATTTTCCCAATACCCAATCTATGAAATAGAATACAAAAAAAACAAAACTTAATTAAGGTCGACTTAGCTGAGTAGGGAGAACAATTTCTCACCACTTTAAGGAACAATATTGATGCTTTTATTTGTGGTTACAATAGATGAAAGGATCTCACCCCTCTATTTGGACTCATCATATATACATCAAACAATTCCATAAACTTATTCGTCAACCTCATATAAGAATGAATCATGCACTAAATACATTGTAATAGAGGAATTCCAGAATTTATTAGATGTAGGATTTATTTATCCTATTTTAGGCAATGAGTGGGTGTCACTTTTAGTATTTTTTCCCAAGAAGAATGGGAAATCGAGAGTTTTCACTGACTATATGGAACTTAATAATTACACAAAGAAATATCACTTTCCTCTACCTTTTATTGACCAGTTTTGGATGCTCTTGTAAGAAATAAGTTCTTTACATTTCTAAATGGATTTAGTAGGTACAATCTGATCCAAATATGTCCTAAATATTGAGATAAGACTACTTTCACCTACCCATGGGGGACCTTTTCCTACAGGGTCTTCCCATTCTCCTTGTGTAATGCCCCCCACCTTTGAGAGGGTGGTATTGAGTACCTTTTTTATGTTGTATAGGATTTAGTTGAGGTTTATATGGATAGATTCACACCTTATGGAGATATATTCTAGGAATCTCTCTTCAGCCTGTGCAAAAAATTGAAAAGATTCATTGAAATGAATCTCTCTTTAAGCCTTGAAAAGTGCCAATATTTATGAATGCAAGAATTTTTCTATGCTACTTCCTGTCTAAGGATGGAATTCCATTTGATCCTAATAAATCACAACTATTAGAAAGGTTCATATCCCACAAAGATAAAAATATGTTAGGATATTTTTAGGACTAGCTCGATACTATAGGAAATTTATTAAAGATTTCAATAAAATTTCTTCATCATTGTTTGGTTTACTAACAAATGATTCAGGTTTCTTGGAAAAACCATTGTCAAAAGGAATTTGAAGAGCTCAAATAAAATTTAACAACTGCACCAGTTCTCAGGGGCCCTAATTGGGCCTTTCCCTTCAACATTCACATAGATGCAACAGACAAAGTATTAGGGGAAGCATTGGGGTAGTTGCAAGGTAAATTTCCTTACAATATATATTTAATTAGTAAAAATATGTCCAAGGTTGAACTCAATTACAGTCACCGAGAAACAACTTTTGTTTGTTGTACATTATTTGAATAAATTCAAAAATTACGTTACTGGCTATCAATTTTTTGTGAACATTGATCACGCAACCATTAATTAATTGATGAATAACCCTAATTATAATGTTTGAATTATTGGATAGTTATTTTTATTACAACAATTCTATATAACCATTGTCGATAAGTTAGAAAAAGAAAATGTTGTTCCAACTTTCTTGTCTAAACTAACCTTCTCTACAGCGAATGAAGAGATGGTAGATGACCACGTTCCATATTAACACCTCTTCGCCATATCATTGTTGTCACTTTGGTTTTCTGATATAGAAAACTTCTTATTTTTTGTCTAGTTTCTTGCTAAGTTGTCTTCCAAAGAAAAGAGAAACATTGGAAGGAAAAGTGCTCCTTATACCTGGATTGGGGGCAACCTCTTTCTTTGTCTTCATGTTGAAATTTCCTAAGAACTTTCTTTAAACATCCAACATCCATAGTGGAATCATGTTCTCACTATGGTTAGAGCCCTCATTATTTACCTAAAAGAATAAATTTTTAGTAGGGTCAAAAAACTTCCCATGGGAGTAAAATGGAACAAAGAAGAGAGTGTGGATGCCACTATAGTGAAAAAAACACTTATTTATTCAGAATGAGCAGTCCATAAAAGACAAAAAATTGGTAAGGAGGGAGATATTTTTCTACCCTTGGGATTTAGTACCCTAACATGTTCTAAAATACATATCATATGAAGGGAGACTCAACATTGTGTATGCATACCAATTGATGTTTCTCTATTGACTCATATTCCAAACATACTTTCTTGTCGAAGAGAGGCTAAGCATCCCTCATTTCCTCCTCTAGTCAATTGAATAAATGAGCCTAAGGATGAAAGAAGGAAAACACAAGTACCCAGTGCACCATGGGCTGATAAAATTGATTGTCCTTGATGCTTTAGAAAGCCTACAAATCCCTGTTTAGTGGGTTGATTTTATAGACATGGATATAGATACAATTCTAGAAAACTAAGCACAACCTTAGTTGGAGATAGAAGGGGCATACACAGAGGAGGAATTTTAAGTAGAGGGGGAAGCTATGATTGAAGAAGAAAGATCGAGTAGAAAATTAGAAGAATACGTAGAAAAGGAAGAGGGAGGGACAAAGACACAAACTGAGGTAGAAATAGTGAAAAAAATGGCTAAGGGAGAGCTATCCAAGCTTGATTTGATATAACCATAGGAATAGAAGACCCATGAAGCTATTGGGACATCCTACAATCCACCAAAGAAAAGAAAAATGTGAGATAAATAAAGCAATTTATAGGATACTTTAGAATAAGAAATTGTTGCTACCCTGGCAGTGTTAAGTACCACAACAAAACCCTAAGGAAGGAAGCCAAGGAAAGCCCCCATGTACTTGAAAAGGAGAAAGAGTAACATGTTAATATAAGGGAAACCTAAGCCACCTTCTCCAAATCCAATCACCATTGAAGTGTCTATTAGCAATTAGGAGGAAGAGTCTAAGAAGAAGGAGAAACAAGAATTTGAGATAACCTCCCAACCAGTCAAAGGAAAACAACTACAAATTCCATAAGAAAGAATACGCAACAAGGGAGAAATGCTTCTAGGAAAATCCAAAAAATTATAAGAAGGACCTATGGAGCTATAGGAAGAAAATGAAAAGCTACAGGAAGGACCTGTGAACCTACAGGACGAAACTACAAATCTACAAGAAGAAATTGTGAAGCTATAAGAAGAAACAAAGAAGCTACATGAAGGGAATGTGGAACTACAAGCACAAAATATTGAAGTATGGAAATAAAAAATAGACATATAGGAACGAGAGCCTCAACCCAATCTCAAATAGTACTATGCATGGATTGATGAAGGAAAGTCACTTCCTACACACTTTGTGGTTCAACTATTCTTTGAATTATATAAAGAGAGAGTTAGGAATCACAGATGGATGAAAGTTTCCAATTTAAAAGGGCTTGAATAGGTTGGTAATATGGAAGAGAAGATGAAGAAAATTTGGGAGGAGATGGCTAAACTCAAGTTCAAAGAAGCAAAAATAAGGGACCACCTACAAAGAGAGAATAAAAATTTCAAAGCACAGATACAGGAAAAAAGAAGAATATGTTTCCACAATATATAGTTTATCTATAGAGCCCATACATTGTAGATACCCAAAAAAAACATACTCTCTATTCATGATATACTAGTGGTGTCAATTTCATATTAAAACATTAGCACAACAAGGTTCCCTCCCTTTCTAAAATATAAAGAAATTCATTGATTTTTGGCTTACATATAACATTGAATATAGGGCCAGGATGGAAGAATTTTATATACACAATTTAATGTTTTCCTTAAAGAATGTGTGGGATGCCAACTCTCAACTAGGTGATGTGAAACTGATGGATTTGACCTCATGCCTGACCCATGTGGAAACCAGGGAAAAAAAGATCAAGAGAATCATGGCCAAATATATATAGAAGAGACACAATGGATTAGAGAAAAATTACAAATCCCTCGTTTCATGACTATTAACCATAGACTCATAGAACAAGATCCAAAGATGACAACTTTCTATATAGAAAAAAAATATCAGGAAATTCTTCATTTTGAATATACTTTTAGACTATTGGGAGATGAGATCCTACAAGCATGACAAAGAAGGTGGCATACCTTGCCACACAATTTCATAATAAGGTAATATCATTCACTATATATGTTGAGGAATGCATTCAACATGAAACCTCTATATAAAAGAATAGTACAAAAACTGAGATTCAACTAGATTAGAATTAAGTTCAGACCCCTCTACCATTGATATTATAGGAGAATAAGGACCAGGTAGAGGAAATCAGGGAGTGGGAAGTGATTGAGGAGAATGCACTATGTCACCTAAAGAAGGAAACCACTTCCGAGACAACTTTAAATGATATGAAAAAGACTAGGGAAATAAATGAGGTGTAGCTAGTTGACTAGGTTGCTCAAAAGATGAGCAACATTTTTAGTATGGGGTATGATGGACCTCCTGAATAATTATAATTTAAGTCCCACCTGACCATCCTTTTGCATATTTGACCTTTCCTTTTGCATTTAATAATGTATTCTTCAAATTATAATATGTTCATAGGAAGGTTAGGAGATATTCACTATATCATGTATACCTTATGCATTTAATGTGCAGGATATTGAGAAGTTATTTTTCATATCATATAGGAGACCAACAAGAGAGGATTATGGAGGCTTTTTCCTTGCTACAAGCTTATCGTAACTCAGTTGGATCATGGAAAATTACTACTTCCCTGTGGATGTGAGAACATTAGTGTACAAAATTCACATTTTTAGGTGTTTTGGAAAGAAGAAATCCTCCCTTCGAGGATGTTGCCCCTAAAACAATTTTTGGGTAAATAAAGAGCTTAAAAGCTCATTAGGGATTCAAATTATTGGAGAGAGATAGTTATTATCATAGAAAGGCTCTTGTTTATCATTTAAATTTGTATGTTTCATGTATGAGAACTTTTGGAAGTTAATGAAAAGATTTTCCTTGTTCTCAACCTGATTTTCTTTCAAGGGACCTGTTAGGTCCCTATATTACTACTGTAGTCCCTTATTGTTGTTAGTGTAGCCCCTTTATTGTTATTGTTGTACCCATGTAACCCCTATATTGTTATTATTGTGCCCTTGCATTATTATTGTTAGGTAGAATAGGATTATATTGTGACCACATGGACTCCAATATATAGAAAGGAGGTTTTGTCATTTGTATCATCCAAGAATCGTTCATTTATGTAATGTGAAGGAGGTTGCCCCCTCAAAGTGACTTATTTCTAAGGTGTTGATCTCTCTTTTCTTCATGTAAAAATTTATGATCTTGGTTCAGAATATTTCTTATCCTCCAATGATAATGAAGGTGATCTGTTAACCAGGCAACATGCAGTCTCCAGTGCCTCTGCCTAGAATTCCTATCCTAACCCGACATAACTGAGCAGGCTTCTTTCCTTTTCCATGAACGTCCTTTTCATTATTTTTGAAACTCCATTTTGCTAAGGTGTGTATGGAGTATTCTTCTGTTGTGATATACCACACTTTGATGCAGGAGCATCAAGGGCGTTTTTTATTTTGTAAATATGTTAAAAGGGGGTGTGATGATTTTTAATATTTTATTAATTAATTTGAATAAAATAGGAGAAGGTGAGGATTTTTGTAAATATCTTTTTATTAATAAAAGGATATGAGGGAATTTAATTAGTTGAAGGATTTTAGGGATAAAGATATATCCTTTAGGGATGTTGAGAGATTTAGGGGTTTGTTGAGGAATTGAAGGGATTGAGCATTTAATTAAATGATTTTTAAAAATTGTATAAATAGGAAGGGGATTTGTGAGAAAAACAACATGGAGATTGTGAGTGAGAGTGTGGTAGAGAGCTGGTTTTGAACAACCAAGGCTGTAAGCCTATGGAAATTTGTAAGGGCCAAGAACGTTAAATATTTGGCCAAGAAGATCAGTTTGTAAGTATGTTAATTTTTTATGAAAGTGTGATTTTGAGTTATGTACCTTAGCTGAGGGTTTATGGATGGAATTGAATATAAATCTCTGCAAGAGTGGTGATTGTAATTTTAAGGTTGAACCGGTCCTCTTAAATATAATCGATTGCAGTAAACGCTATTTACTGAGCACCTGAAGCCACAAGACATAAGTCTTAACAGAACTGAATTCGATTTATGTGAATATGTTTGGGTTTAAAGGTAGCTATGCACATAGATTATTAATATCGGCATGGAAATGGTTAATGGTTTATTCTGTAGTTTAATTGTCTGCAAGAGAGAGCGCCCAATCATGAGCTTATAAGAAATCAAGGAATGTTCGATTTAAAGAAACATGTTTTCAATAGACAGTTGGATGTGTTGACCTGTTATGGTAAATGCAGTAGTCCAATTGCAGAAATATCATTGAGCAAATGCGTGAAGTAGTAGGATGTAATGCATAACTAAATTCAATATATTTGGATGAGGTGCTCTGCATATGAATTGAGAGAATCGAGATTATCAGGATAGAGAATTTGGATGCGTTGTTCTAATTGTTAACTGGTAAAATCGACTAAGTGTTTGAGCTGCAGTTTGTGTTGAATAAAGCGCAGGTTTGATTTAGTGGCAACAAGTGCAGCAGAAACGTAAATAAAATCCGATTTACTCTGCGGTGTTTGTTTAACTAACATCGTGTAAAAGCCTGTGGTTACGCCCAGAAATTTGAATCAGTTGTATGCTGGATCGGAAGGAACTGTTATTTGAATTGATGATTCCACACTGAAAACCATCCAATGATCTTGAAGAAAAGGTTAAATGTGTAATAGTCAATGTTGACATTGTCCATCGTGGAGCGGGACATTGAAACCAGAGGCAAAAGTAGTGAAGGTTGCGTAGACCAGTTTATTCAATGAGGAGGTAAGTCAAATGATCAGTTTGTCGGTTTAGTACAGACTTGAATTGAAAGCGCTGATATTTCTTCTAATTAAGACCGTATGAACCAGCATTGTTTCTAATTCAAATGAATAAATTAAAGATGTATGAGACTGCGTTCAAATCAGTGAAAGTGTTGTGGAAGGTAGGTAATTGAAGAGCAGATTGTTGTCATTAAGCAAAATGTTTATACAAACTGACATAAGTTTTGGTAAGCGGAATTGGAGGGGCGCATTTCTATGTATATAATTGATATTTGGTTGACTATGCTGAAAGTTTGAAGTCTTGTGCAGGCCCAAATATCATTAAAAAGGTGATGTTTGTCAAGTTTGAATGTAAATATGGCGCATTTGTTTGATTGGTCTTTAAATCTGATATTGAAGGCGCATATACAAGATTTGAGTTTGAATAATGTGTATGAGGTATGGAAGTGTGTAAACCTGAATTGGAAATGCAGGTTTTGAAGTTTGGGATGATGTATGTAATTCCACGTGAATGATGGCATTGATATGGTTTAAAGAGGCATTTGAACACTTTTGAAGGTTCAAAAGTTATGAAATTGCTTGAAGGTGAGTGGATGTGAGATTGATAATATATGAGATGATATTGAATGATTTTAAGCCATATATTGGAAAACTTCCGCAGGTTGAAATGAGATGGTGTGATTTTGCCAATTATTGTAAAGTGATTTGGGCATATGATGATGATGCATTTGTATATGAACAAAGTTTAAAGTTCCTGGGTATTGCAAGCTCTAAGCTTGCGTCACACTTCTTAAATAACTCTTCAAATTATTTCTTGCAAAAATCTCCACGATTATCCCTCCTCAACACCTTTATCTTCTTCACTGTTTGGTTTTCCTCCAGAGCCTTAAATTCTTTAAATCTGTCTAACACTTCAGATTTCTTCCTAAGGAAATATATTCATGTATTCCTTGAGAATTCATCTACAAAAGACACATAGTACACAAAATTACCCAGTGATGGAACCAACACAGTTCCAAACACATCACTGTGCACAAGCTCTAATATCCCTTTTTCCCTCTTAGCACCATAGGGAAAACTCACCCGATTATGCTTCCCATATACACAATTTTCATATAAATCAAAATACATAGAGAAATCAAACATACCTTCTACCATACCATTACCATGAAGTATTCGAAGGCCCTTCTCTCTAATATTTTGAAGCCTTTGATACCATAGGATGGTCTTTTCTCTAAATACCACAAGGTTTTCAGCTCCACTTTCAGGAACCACAAAAATGTTGCATGCATCAATAACAGTGCTACTAAAAATCTTGTACATAGTTCCAATCTAAACTCCCTGCATCAATACCAGTGCTTCCTAAACCATCTTGCAGTTGTTCTTCTCAAACATTGTTTTTACTCCTGCATCATCCATCTTGCAGGTATCCTTCTCGAACATTGTTTTTACACCTGCATCATCCATATTTCTTATAGAAATCAGATTTTTGGATAGTGCAAGAATATAAATAACACTAGGAAATGTTCTAATACTTCTACCTTGGATATTTATCTTGATTTTCTGCATCCAATGATGCTGACCTTCGTGTCATCCCCTAGAAATAAATCACCACCATAATATTTCTCATATTCGTAGAACCACTCCCTATGTGGAGTGAAGTGAAAGGTTGCACCTGAGTCAATCAACCATGCCTCATGATATATATGTGTACTTGAAGAAGAATCCAAGTATACATCCCTACCTTCATCTAAGGTGGTTTTTGCCTCTGGAGAAGGAGCATCATCAGATCCATTTCCTTTCTCAGGAGCTTGAGATCTATAGTCCTTTTTGAATTACCCTTCCTTTTTTAATTTCCATCACACCTTTTCACACTAGCACATTTTTCCCAATTTCTGACGGCCAAAATTTCGCACTTGTGACACATAGGTGTCCCAAGAGCAACACTTTGAGGCGGGGAAAAATGTGGTTTCTCTTAAAGTCGCAATTCCGACACTCGAGTTAATTGTTGGAAGAGAGACACTTTTTCTGACGTTTCCAAATGGTCATCGCTCTTCCGAATTTAGCAAGCTAATGTCGCTCTTTCGATGATTCAGGTAGGTGTCGCTATATTGACGTTTGTAGATAGGTGTCGCTATACCGATGTTTGCAGTCAGGTGTCACTATATCAATGATTTTAGGTAAGTGTCACTATACCATCGTTTTCAGGCAGGTGCCGCTATACTGACAGTTTCAATCAGGTGTCACTATACCAACGGATTTAGCCAGGTGTCGCTATATCGATGATTTCAGCCAAGTGTCGCTATATTGATGGTTTCAGCCAGGTGTCGCTATACTGACGGTTTTAGCCAGGTGTCGCTTTGCCGATGGTATCAGCCAGGTCTCGCTATACTGACATTTGCAGGGAGGTGTCGATACGCCGACATTTGTAGGGATGTGGACCCCAACCGTTGCACATTCGACATGTACCCGTAACTGGACAGTATCGTCATAATACCGATGGACACAAAAGGATATTTAAAAAAATGGCAGAGAGTGTATCTTCGGAATACCGATGCTAACAAAATAATATTAAGAAAAAACATGGGAAGAATGCATACAGTTTCAGTGTCCCCACCGACACGAGGTTAACCAAAAAAATCAAGCGGTCAGACTCAAGTACCATAGAGGAATCTAGTGTCATCCCGACAAGAAAGTGCACCTATTGGTTCTTCAATGTTGGATCAAAATTATGTTCCATTTTTTAGGAATTCTTGTGTGGTGATCATGGATATAATGAAATTTCTTCCATTTTCTCTATGGGGTCTATAAGATCAGGCTTACCATTTTACATTGGTGGGCACTCGATTCTCTTTTTATTATTCTATATATTCACAATATGAGTGAACAAGGGTAGAAAATCTTCAAGATATTCAATTCTAGCTTCACTCACTCATTTTTACCAAGGATTTCATCTATTTTATATATTTCTTTGTATTTGTTTCTTCACCGATGGCCATTAAGTTTTCTTTGGTAAACATATTTTGTTGGCCTATTGATTTAGCTATAAAATATTTAAGATGCAACTTTGGTCATGTCAATATTTACATAAAATAATTAGACAGTCCATGTCCATTGATAGATACAAACATTGCAACATTGAACATTTTCAGTTATGATATTATGCTAGGATTTTTAGCGATAATTTTGTTGAAGTATGTGTTTTGCATTCTTGTTCAATTCCATAATTATATGGAGGTTGAATTTCTTTCTGTGAAATTTCCAGAAAAAATAAATAAATAAAGAAAATAAAATAAATCAAAAATCAAAAATCAAAATTAGCAAATGGAAAAATATATTCAATATTCTAAAAGTTTCAGATAGTATGGCAGTGGATAGAATGGAAAGTCTGAATGCTAGTGCCCATGGTGGTATACAAGTTGTTGAAGAACTATTCATGACAAGTTCCTGAGAATATTAGTCTCAGAGACATAAAATATTATTCCTAGAGAAAATTCAATTGATCTGATAGTAATGACAAAAATATAACTTCAATTTTCTTAATCGTACCATTAGGTGCGAATATCCTATATTTGTTATTATAATGTATAGCAATCCAACTTCACATCCGATTCATAGATTTCTAGATTGCTAGGCTCAACAACACATCCATCATGCAGAGGGGTGTTGTTTTGAAATATTGTAGACTAAGTAATCTTTGGTTTTGCAATGCCCAATTATATGTGGATAAATCATAATGTGCACATGAGATTCAATTATAACAGGAATTTGATATTTAAGTCATTAAACAAGCCAATCTTTTGTAAACGATATAGCATAAATTGACAAGTCTTTGCTATTTATATATCTCATGTGTTGTGACGTGTATTCGAAACTGTGATTACCTGCAATGTAGGCCTAACACAATTATGTACTCCTCTATTTTCCAAGTTAGTATAAATTCCTTTCCTTGCACAAAAAAAAGCACACGACCAAGAAATGGCCATTATGCACTACATATTGTTATTGAAAAATAAATGTGGCATATTCTAGGAAAAGAGAAATATTTTCTCCCTTGGAAATGTCAAAATTTCATTTCAAAATATTTCCTGCCCCACAAGTTGCATGTATCGTGACTGCAATGTAATTCTGCAAAATAAACTCACTAAATATTGGAAATTGCCGGTTAAATTAGAAGATTCAAGACATAAAGTATATCTACAAGTCATCTTACAGGATTATTAACTTCATGGTAGTTCTAGTAAGTAATATATTCTCATCGTTCAATAATTTATACTTGATAGAACAATTCAAAACTCAAAAGAAAACCAATATGAAGTGATGTAGCTAGTAATGGATTGTGACCATTATCCACGATATAGACTTTCTAATTGGAAAATTTAAGTGACGGGTATTCTTCCTAGGAAAATGTCATGGTTCCCTCTGGGCCTACCTTTCAATTCAAGGTTCCATGGACCCTAACTATCACTGCAAGGTTCTAGCAGAAAATATGCATGGTGCTTAACTTTTGGCATTAATGAACATGCTTTCCTCCGATTCGTGATGTGTTAACGAAGACATTTGGGATGTAATATTACATCAAGTTTAAACATCAATATCTATGGGGCACTAATTTCAAATGAACATTGATACAAGACCATACCTTGAACTGAGATAGTAGAAAAAGATAAAAGCCCAGATGTCATCCTGGATACGTACTTAATAGCCCACAGATTCCCAACCTTTCTTCTCCAAAGATAACTGTAAAGCCTGAATAGTTAGAAAACGCTTGTTATGTAACAATAAAATAAAAAATGCAAGAGAAATTTTAAAAACTATAACCATCAGTGATAGCAACTACCACATTTTAAAAACTAGCACATGGTTACTTATGTACAAAATTGATAGTATTTAATGGAACCCTTTCCAAAAGTGATATCCAAAAATTTGACTGTCTATAGTTAACCATAGATAATAGGTTGTGCTATTCACAAATTTTTTAAACATAGGTCAACACAACTTCACAGAAATTTACAAAGGTAACGCCACATACGAATCATGTATTTTCATTTTGTTAATCGTGTGTCCACAATTCAAGAAATATCAAGCCACAATATCATTAACGTATTAATATTTGAGTGTTAACTTTAATCACTCTAAGGGAGCCCATAATTCAATTCCTTGAATAGCGAGTGGCCCTGTTGCAAATAGTGAATAGAATTTTGATTATGAGGTTTTGCTAGGTTCTAGAAAATGAAAAACATGAATTATCGACAATCTCCAAACAACAGCAACAACACCAACCCTCCAATGCATTTTCTCCTAAAACACACTTGAATGCTAATCTTGAACATGTTTCTAGATGGCCTTGAAAACCTAATTTAAACCAGGAAAATATAAATCGACTTAAAATTAAATGGATGCCCTAGGTGAGTTTAAAAGGGGGCAATTAATGTCAATATGAAGTGGTTACTGAGTAAAATAAACACTCAACAATCCAAACATTGGTGTCCTAATTGACATTGGAAACTCAAAATTGATTAAAAATTCATAAGAAGTGTGCTACGGTGTTGAGAAAATTGATTAAGATATAGTTTATTTTCTATCACATTAAAAAACTCAACACAAAACTATCTATTTTCTATCACATTCAAATGCAGTTTTATCCAATTTTATAGTTTATCATTCGCTACTTTTCATACCTCTATAAATTAATAAGGTGGACCACACATCAAATATGACAACCACACCATATTTACACAAGGTGTGAGCCAAGATTTGTTGTAAGGAGTGTGATGAGATGAGGTGTGCAAGTGTTTTGTCAAAGCACATGAACAAGGTGTGGTCTCTGGAAAAGAATTGGTGTTGCATACCTGAAATAACTTTTGTCAGTTTTTTTATTCAATTGGTAGGTGGGGATCATCTAATTGGTTGAGAGAAACAAAGACATATGAAAATAATCCAATTGAAAATATTGATCTCATTCTTTCTACCCTAGAGGGTGAAAACCAAATTGTGGCTCAATGGTATGTAGCTACAAAAGAGGTGGAAAAATCAATAAAAAGCATGCCCATGTATTCTTCATTCAACAGAGAATTTGAGAAGGTTCTTGGATACATTTCAAAAAGGAGAAAATTTTATGTATATGCTGGTAGGGGACCTTCATCTAAAACTTTTAATTTCTGACATATTGTGCTTGTTGAGCATTACCAGAATTGTTGTAAGCTACATAAACATGTTCACTATCACTAGCAACATTCATCACACATAAACCTTTTCTTGATTATTTTATCTTGCCAATTAGTTTTCCAAGCCAAGTCTGGTAATTATGACTAAGTTTGTCATTTGAAAATTGAAACTTTAGAACCTGTGCTTGCTAATTTTTGCATTGATACAATATGAGTGTCCATTTAAAAAAAATTCAATAAACATTCAAGATTCAGATCAAATATTATTCCAGTAACTTCCTTTTAATTGTTCCTTCTTTCAAACCTAGTATTATCTCTCTGTGCAAATTTCATGTTTAAATATATTCATTTCAGATTGCAACGTTGATAGCAGTATATTTCCACTGGGGATTTTCTTCCATAGAAGGCATCAGATGGGGATGGGCTAGAGTGATTTGGCCTTACAATGTGGTATTCTATGTTCCTTTAGATATAATCAAGTTTATAGTGTGTTACACTCTTAGTGGACAAGCTTGGGGATTGATCTTTGAGAGGAAGGTCAATTTCAGGTGTTCTCCCCTCTTCATAGGTTTTCTGTCTTGTTATGTGTGGGAAAATTTTCCCTCGAGCATATATTCTTCTCTTGTAAAGGCTCTTTTTGGTAACAATGAGATCATGCTAACAGATTTCACAAAAAAGAAGTATTACGGAAGATAGGACAGAGAAGCCAAATGGGCACTTGCTCAGAGAACTTTACATGCTCTGATTTCTCCTAATGCTTACAATTCTACTGGGTGTTCATTCATGATTGCAGAGCAAGCCAGAAGACGTGTAGAAATTGAAAGGTAGCACGTCATGGAAATACATAATTCTTTCAGAGTCAATGTTATCACTGTAATCCTATTTCATGAGAAAAACCAAATTGATTTGAATCTCTGGATTTTGAAAATGATTTTAACGTTTTAAATACCATTCCCTGAGAAAAACGCATGTTCTCTGTGTTTTGCATAAGTTTAATTATTTAGGAAAATCTACATGACTTGCATTCAATTCCATTTCACCAATGATCTGGAGCAAGAAAAACTTGTTTTTTATATTTGCAAATGTTTGATGATCAGTTAACAAAAAACTCAATCCTCGTGCCTATTCAATTATACTAGAAAATAATTTTGTATTTTGGAAACAATGTTGGTAAAGAACCATTTTTTTAATGGAATGCACATGAGTGATCCCTTCCATTTGCTTCATGCTAGAAAGTATACTCAAGTTATTCATCTAGATTCTCTGAGTTCTACTTCACTTGACCTTTTTTCCGGGGGAAGGAAAAAAATGTTGATGCTGATAGTACTTGTGCAGGTTGAGAGAAACGCATAAATTGAAGGGACACATGGAATCAGTTGTTCCGTTAAAGGGATTAGACATCATTTCCATTCAACAAGAATAAATTGTTTAAATCAGGCCAACTACATTCAGAGGATTATATGCTCAAGCAGATTCACCTTGAAATTTGGGAAGACATATGAGTCTCAAGGTCCATTTAAATACCAGATTGTTTTCAAAAATTCGCTCTTACAACAAAAATAATTAACCGATACATCTAAGTGCTTCATTTTCATTATGGACAAGGAAAAGCCTCAAACGGGAGAGTAGATACTCAAACTCTTGCAATTGTAAGACCACTACAGTGTTTGTGTTTCAACTATTTGGAAAAAATATATGATGATTTTCTGTTAGAAAATGAAGTGTAACAATATAGGAAATAAAAGTAAACATACCTGATAAAAAAATGTAAATCTGAATTTATGATATTAATCAAATCTGAAAATTTCAAGTTTCAAAGTTTCTTTCATAAAAACACTTATAAATATATAAAATTCCATAAAGTTTTTACTTCCTTCTTCTGTGCCACTCTTCCCTATACCATGAGTCCCCTTATGGTGTTCCCTTTGCAACATGTTCACTATCACTAGACTTAACATGGTTTCTCTCTTCCCCTGCTAAACAAGACTTCAACACGGCTCTACCATCAAATTTTTTCAATGTCCAACAGTGTAAAGTAGGCGCTAATACTAATTGTCACGACCCCTCTCACAAGTTTTTCGAAAGAGTTTTATAAGCTTGCAGGTCATTATATACTGTTGAGTGGCATAGTTTAACCCATCCAGTCCTAAAGGAAGAGCTGACAAAAAGGGGGTTGTGAACGCAACCCCACCCATAGCACCTTCAATATTTCCACTGATCTTCACATCATTCCATCACCATTATTTCCCTTTTTATTTTGAAAACCATTTACGTCAGAGGGGTTACTCATGATGTCACCTTGATCCATATTGCTTAAGGCCTAGAAATATGTAGGGGAGGCCCTCTCGAAGCCTAAGAAAGAGCCCGCCTATAGAGACAAGGTAGTTTGCAGAGGTTATAAAGGCTGATAGGAGGCAATGTGTTGGTATAAAATTCTTACAAGAATTCTTTTCTTGTGGGAAAAACATATTTCAGTATTTAAATTTTAAATCATACATAGTATTTTGATTTTTTCACAATAATATTAAAAGAGAATGTTCCTCACACAGAAAAAAAGTTAACTAAATTGCATCACACGTTAAGAGTAAACACTAACTCACTATCAAGAGTAGTCTTTTAGGTAACCGAACATCAGAGATATATTAATGCGACTATTCGCATTCAATATTTGGGAGATATTGATGAGTGTTGGAGAGCATAACACTGTATCTTCAGTGACCTTTACAAGATGCAGTACAATAGTGGAGATTGTTGCGACAACATGAAGACAACAAAAAAACCAGAAGAGTTACAAATTCTTCCATAAGAGAAAACTAGACTCCAACCATGGGAAATTGACTTTGTAAACTTAACTTCTATGCATAATCATTCAAAAATAATTTGGAACTCCATGTGGCTTAGAATCCTCCAACTTTTCCCTTATATAAGCTTGATTTTAAGGAAGCTTCTAAAGGTTATGCTGGAAATCTAGAATTAGAAGTCCCATGAAAAATAGCTATGGATACGGTTTTTATTCTTTTAGAAATGTGGGAGTAGCTTCTAACAATTTTTGAATTTTGCAAAGGCACTTGCAAAAGAAGGCCTTAAGATAACCTTGAGATTAAATTTACTAGTATTGATTTTGGAAAGTGATATTAAATGAAGTTATGAAACGCTGTAATGGGAAATCATACATCATGTTTGGAAGCTGAAACCTATGTTTCATTTTTTTACCATGCCATTTCTAGGAGGGAACTTGGTTGGTTATTGATATTCCTAGAGGAGGAAGAGGGGTATGATGATGTGAATTTCATACCCTATCAATCCTAGGTGGATTTGGGTGTGGTGGATTTGGAACTCCAAGAAGCCACGGGCCTTTGGAACACCCCTAGCCGCTCTAACTTGGAAACCTTTGATTGTAGTGCCACAACCTAATGTACTATGAGTGCAGAGGAAGGGGTGCACTATCGTGGATTGTGAAGGTAGACGGGGAATGAGAGAAATTCGGTTGGAAGATATTGGAATCAAGTACCATGGTCTGCTACCAGATTGGTGCAGCTATGGACCATAGTTTGATTAGGTAGTATTTTACCTCGATAGAGTCTTGACCACAACTCAGGGATGACCCACTACTAAGAGATATGAGTAGCATAGTCTATTGTTGAGTAGAACATCTAGGTCTATAGCCAATTGGTGTCCACTAGTAAAAAATGGCTAATTAGTTACTAAATAAATGACTAAAATTTTCATATAAATGACTATTTTTCAGTCGGTGACCAATAGTAGCTAATTTACAGTATCTTATAACGCGACCAACTTTTAGTCGTTTTTAGCTTAGTCATTAATTGGTTGTCTCAAATTTATTATCTAGTAGTATATTTAGTCATAAATTTGGTCATTGATTTAGTCATTAATTCCCACAATTAATGACCAAATATACAACAAAATATATAACTAAATGATTATCCAAGAAAACCAATTAATGACCAAAGAAATATGACCAAAATGTTGGTCGTGTTATAAGATACTGTAAATTAGCTACTAATAGTCATATATATACAAATTTTAGTCATCATTTGAAACAAATTAATGACCAAATAAATATGGCTAAATTTTGGTCGTGTTATAAGATACTGTAAATTAGCTACTAATAGTCATATATATGTAATTTTTAGTCATTGTTTGAAACTAATTAATGACCAAAGAAATATGACTAAATTTTGGTCGTGTTATAAGATATTGTAAATTAGCTACTAATAGTCATATATATGCAAAATTTAGTCCTCATTTGTAGTCACAAATTTATCATTTGTAGTATTCATTTATTTGTTTTTGGTAGTTTCATATTCATTATATAAATGACCACTTAGTAGTTTATATTCATTTCATTTACTTTCATTAACAATCATTATAAGAAACTAATTTATTCGTATATTCATTTTATTTGTGTTCATCATTAATAAACATAAACCACTAATTTAGTAGTTTTAGATTGTTTTTGTGTTCATTATTAATCAACATAAATTAATTAGTACGATTTTGCAACTAAAAAAAAAAAAATAAAAAAAAATTGGCATACAATTTACTTGTTCACATAATATGAAAACGCAAAGTTACATATATTAAATACAATAGTAAGTAATATCAAGTGAAACTATAAATAATTTCAACCACATAAATTATATTATATAAAATACCGAGTATTACAATATGAGTTTCCAACTTAATATTGGTTGGAATACAATTTACACATGAAATATTGTTTCATCACTTCAAAACATTATCATTATGTTTCCAAGGCATTGCAGGTGAATTCACCAACTCTGAAAACTTGACCATCAATCTCCATGTGTGTCATATGCGAGATATTGACTCTACAGGTACCACTAAACCAGTTCTCTTCTCTCTCTCTCTCTTTAATTTTCATTTTGTCGCTCCATTCTTATTGTTCTCCTCTTTTTTTAATTCATGCTTCTTACCATCAATACTGAGTTCCTTTCCTGAAAAAGAAAGAATATACAATGCAGAGTATAAGACATGAAAGACGATGAACACTAGAATATAAACTAAAGTATACTATAAAGGATCTATACGATATATACCTCACCATCAGCAATATTGTCAATGTCATTTTCCCCCATAAAAACAAGAAACTCGAATAAGTTTTCTTAAGTTGGGCAATAGTGGGTTCTATGTGGCCAAATGATGAGTATAAACAAAGAAAATAAAACTTCACCATAGAAAATAACACCTTAGTAAAATTAGTATTCAAAATTGAAGGAAAGATTATGCACAATCATGCCAACAAAGTTACATGATAAATATATCAAGTTGTGGATTACTTATACAATGTGGGAGTGCAAAAAAAACTCCTAGAAATTGTCAAAACGAAGTCTAAAATAAAATTAAATGAAGTAAAAAGTGTACACTAATAGGATAGCCTTGTATACATGTATATAACTGGATAATTTAGAAGGCTAAGTGAATAAATACAGGGCTAGAGGTCGATGATGTCAAGAATGACCAAGTATGATGGCATTTCTTCAGATAAGAACTACTATTTGGGTCCATTATCACATATGAATAAGCCAACTAGTCTATATCAAATTATTAATGTTTTTCTTATGTTTATGTATCACTACAATATAAGTGGATAAATTGCAAATAAAATTATGTTCCCAGTGTGTTCCTCACTTGTGGTACAATATATTAGCTATGATTTGGAGCAAATTTCCAACATCGAAAATATGTAGCAATCACCACTAGTAATCCCCCAAAATTGATTATTTTCAAATGTAACTTTCAGATTCCAGTTTCTAAATGATTCTTGAATGGAAAATCCACACTGAATTCCAACACCAAACTTCTAATTTGAGGCTACACATGTGGCCATCCTCAATCACTCAAATTCAAAACATCATTGATCATAATAATAAAAAAATAAAATAAGAGTAGTTTTGATATGTTTTGCAAATTTACATGCAAAGCACCAATAATTTTCCCATATTTACCATACTTGTAACTTACAAGATATAACACATTGATTGATCTTTTACAGAAAATACTTGATCCAATAAAAACAATAATTTAACATATTACAACAATACCATCAATGTTTGATCCTCCATTAGTTCAAAATAGTTAGCACAAAAACTTCAAGAAAGAACAACAAGTATAAATAAAAATTGAATCAATTAATAATCAATCAAAAAAGGACAAGATTTTTACTGAAGCTTGATAAACAAATATAACACTGTAACTAGTGGTGTTGTTCAAAGAGAAATACTACCTAGAGAACTCATCTTCCAATTTTTTTTCTCTATCCATGAAGTTTTTTTATATCCTCACAACAGAATTTGCATTCAATCTTTTAGGTTTCCGAAGCTACCCAAAGGCCTTGCCAATTGAAATAGTGAATTTCATTGATTTTCATAAAATGCTTATGGTACTAAAAGACAATAGTTTGGCCATGCGATAGACAATTCAGGCATGTAAAAAATTGTGTACAATATTTCTTATAAGACTTCATGTTAAAAGGAAAACTTGCATATTTTAGATAGAAAAAACATGTTTAGAAGAGAAACATTATCAAAATGAACTATATTTTTTTGCATGGGTTATTCCTAAAATAGGGAGATACCCCAACGGACATGAATGTTTGCTTAGGATATGCGCATGAAACAAGTTCCTTGCCAATCAATCGGACAACCATCCCACTATTCCTTCTAATAGGTGCAACCATTGACTTAGAAAAATTGTACTGAAAAAAAATTCTAATCAATGTAGTGAAATGGTTGTACACAGAAATATTTGCATACAAACCTGAGGATGAACGAATCAAAGAGGCTTGAAGGGGTCACATATCCAAAAATATTTGACTCCTCTGCCATCCTAGGAATCACCCTTCTCGCAATGTCACCAAGATACATTCTCGAAACCAGTTTCTCAAAACCCTGAAGAAAGCTACAAAGAACCATTATAACTTCTTCAAAATATATTTCAGGTACTAAATAACCCTACAAAGTTGAGCAATGAAAAGTTTCATGCTAGAAATTAGGAATTTTCCTGATCACCTAGATTCAAGCTATCTGCATCTAAATAATTGTCATAACGAGTCTGTGGCAGATGACTAGACCAGAAATTTCCGCATTCCATGTTGATTACCTAATCAACAAAGCCAATTCCAAATAGTTCTTATAGTCCAAACTCCATAACATTAAATAAAGGTGAAAAATAAATATTCATTGATATATTCAGCAAGTATCCTTAGCGAGCTCTGCTAGGGTTTCATCAGCTCAGTCGTAACCTTATGCATCGTCAATCCTCTACTCTGCCCCCGTCGTGCACTACTTATGCAAGGTTCTGAACCCTTCCAAGCCCAGGTGGAAGCCCCCATGTTAGGCCCCCCGCCACAGTAGGAGGGACCATAGTCCTACCACGATGCAGCAAACCGGACCCCCTTCGTGCAAGGCCAGCCTCTCAATGGATCGAACGACTCCTCCTCATTCGCGGAAAACCCAGTTATGGGGGTGCAGTGGCAAGCAAAGGGTGGTAGAAGTTGTTGCCTTCCTAAGGCAACAATCAACCCCAAATTTGTCAATCCTAACAACCACCTGGAAAAATCTCAACAGTATATGAAAGATCATGCAATGATCTGTAAGTTTTTGGGGATCTGGCGTAGAGAGCAAGATATTTTGTCTTGGATCCAGAACAAGTGGTCCCCAAAGGGAAATATCGAGCTTCGAATCAGGGCCAAAGGGTTCTTTAATATGATCTTTGAAGATCTTGAAGACTGCAAGAAGATCTTTGAGAATGGACCATATTTTATGGGAAGTGCAAGCCTCTTCATCCACTATTGGGAGGAATGCTACAACTCGGACAAAGAGGAATTCACTGCGGCTCTTGTCTAAGTTTGGCTCTACTCCCTCCCAGATGATTTCTGGGAGCCTGATATCCTGGAGGAATCAGAAACTCCATAGGCACGTTTGTTAAGATCTCGAAGATCACCAAACACGGACGGCATGCAACCTATTCCCAGATCTATGTCCATATGAATATATCCCAACTGCTGTCGAAATCTATCAATCTGGTCTACGACTCTACATGGACACAACCACTGGATTATGAAAATGTTCCTTTCAAATGCCACAGTTTCCATGAGTATGATCATCTCTTCTGCGACCGCCTGTTAACAATAGTAGAAGAGGCTCGTGCAGCTACGCTGGCTAAGGATGGTGATGGCTTTCAATCAGTTCAAGGGCGTCGATTCAGGGCCACTCGACTAGAACATTCAAATCAACAGTCCAATCCTCTTGATCGTTCGAGCCCCCAATCGTATGCCTTCCCCATTCCTCGTCCTCCTCCCCTAAGTCGATGCCTCCTGAATCTAAAAACTCCTTCATGGCCCTAGCCGACGAATCCCTGGCCCTCATCCATTCCCCCCCTTCCCAATCCCTCTCTTCATCCCATGGAGCTCCTCAATCGATGGACATCGAAAAGCTACTCTCAACCCTTGGAGACAAACTCTCCTCCAAGAGAAAGATCCTTGAGCACACTGAATCAGATCGGCGCATCTAGGAGTTCCTAAGGCAAATGAGTAGGATCCTAAAAGCTAAGGAGCGACACAACAGGCTCAAAGCAGAGGAGAATTTTTTTTTGGAAATATTCAAAAGCTTGAGCAAGACAAGCATCAAAGATATCCCAGGTAATCAACTAAACCATTTTGGCACCCTTTTCAACCAATGGACGGCTCGTCCTAGACGAGCAGACTTAGGTTTCCACAATATGGGTATAGAGGAAAACCCCCTTAGCATAACACTCCAAGACCCTAAGGGACATAATAAGAGCAAGAAGGGATGCAAATCTACCAAAGAGCTTATTTGTGAAGCCAAAGAACTTTTGTTAAACTTAGGGCAGATGGGACAATTGATGAAATTATTTCCCAGATCTGTCACTCCTTCCTCATGAAGATCATGTCCTGGAATATCAGGGGCTTCAACAACCCAGGGAATATCCGATCCCTTAAGGACAAAATAGGAAATTACAAACCTTAGATAGTTATTTTGCAGGAGACGAAGGTGACTGCCGACAAAGTTAAGGATAAAAGCCAGAGATGTTGGAGGAATAGCCAAGCCATGACGATAGAAGCCACCGGAGCTGCTGGGGGCATAGAAATTCTTTGGGACCCAGGATGTGTTATCTTGGAAGATTGGTGGAGGAGTCTAACTGTGGTCTATGGGCCAGCTACGCCTCATGAAAAATCGATTTTCCTCATGCATCTGAAAAGCCTTAGCAGGTTATGGGCTAATGAAGATTGGATCCTAGGAGGGGATTTCAACACTATTCGAAACCTGGAAGAAAAGCATGGGGGAGTCCATCAATTAGACCCATCCTCGCATGCCTTCAACGACACTATTGAGGATCTCTGCCTCATTGATGTCATCCCCCACCAAGGGCTTCATACCTGGAACAATTGACAAGGGGGAGAGAACAAAATTGCTTGCAAGCTAGATAAGTTCCTCTTCTTGAAGCACCTTATCATGACCGACCCTCGACTCTCCTCTGAGATCCTCCCCTCCATCGGCTTGGATCACTAGCCTATCAGTGTGGATCTATCCTCATATACCCCCCCCCCAATAGAGACGTTCTTTCCGGTTTGATAGTTTTTGGTTGCGACACCGGGGATTCATGGATCAATTAGCTTCGTGGTGGACAGTCCTAGGTACACCACCTAGTAACAAAATGCAATCTTTCCAGAAGAAGCTACAAGGCCTCAAAGGCCATATCAAAGCATGGATATGGGAAACTTTTGGGGATATTCTTGAGGAAAAGAGGAAGTTGGAAGCCAACCTGGAGGAAGTAGAACAACGAATTATCCAGGATAGCCACATGGAAGAGCTGGCCAAAAAAGAATATCTCTTGATCAAGGACCTGGAGGAATGGAAGCAGCAGGAGGAAATATTGTTGCAGCAGAAATCCAAAATTTAGTGTTGGAGAGAAGGGGAACGAAACACAAAATCCTTCCACCAATCCATGATCTATCACAAGTAAATCAATAGAATCACCCACCTGCAGGCGACTGACGGCTCCTGCCTAGACCACCACGAAGACATTACGATGAAACTACAAGCATTCTTCTCTTCCCTGCTGCATGATGAAGGTTATGACAGATCAGAGGCTCTGAGTAAATTTACCTAGAATATCCCCTCTTTAATCTCGCAAAACCAAAACGAAGCTCTTCTAAGCCCAATCTCCCTTTCGGAAGTACAGGAAGTCATGAAGGCCCTGCCTTCAAATACGACCGTAGGACCGGACGGCTTTACTGCAGAATTTTTCAAGGCTGGATGGTCCTTCCTTAGTCACGACATATGGGAGTTTGTGGAGGAAGCACGACAGCTCAGATAAGTATGGTCCAGCCTTAATGCCACCTTCATCACCCTCATCCCCAAATCGAAGGAGGCAACAAGACCGAGGTACTTCAGGCCTATCTCCCTCTACAATGTGATTTATAAGATACTTTCCACCATCATGGTCTGCAGGTTCAAGCCACTGCTTCACTGCATCATTAGTCATGAGCGGTTGGCGTTTGTGGAGGGACGTCAAATCCTGGATGGCATTGTCTCCGTGCATGAGACTATCCACTCTATCAAAACGCATAAGCTTCACTGAATGTTGCTGAAACTGGATCTCTCGAAAGCATATGATCACCTCAGCTGGGATTACCTTCTAGAAACCCTGCAGGCATTTGGTTTTGTAGCTAAATGGATTCAATGAATTAAATCCATGATCTCCACTTTTTTTTTCTCCATTCTCATAAACGGCACACCATCAGAAACTTTCTGGTCCTTGAGGGGTATTCGTCAAGGGGACCCGCTCTCCCCCTTCCTATTTATTATTGCTGCTGAAGGGTTGGGACGCTTGCTCAAGGATGCTAAACAATCCAATCAGATAACAAGGCTTCATCTGCCTGGATCAAACATTGACATGATTCACCAATAGTTCGTCTACGATAACCTCCTCTTCAGTGCCGCGACTCTAAAAGAAGCCTCCCAGATCAACATCATCTTGGAGGACTTCCAAGAAGCCTCAGGTATGCTCCTCAATAAGCTTAAGTCTGATATATATTTCTTCAACACTCCCTGCCCAGTTCAAGCTTGCTTAACCAAAACCTTGGGTTTCAATGTTGGCTCTCTCCCCTCCAAGTACCTGGGAGTTCCCCTCTTGTTCAATCCTTTGTGCATTGCCCCCTGGAAAGACCTTTGTGTGAAATTGTCTAGTAAGCTCTCTAACTGGACTTTTTGGGTCATTAACCTTGTGGGACGAGCCACCCTCCTCAAATATGTCCTGCAAGAAATGCCCCTCTACCAGTTGTCCGCTCTTCCAACCCCAAACTGCATTTTCTCGGAACTCATTGCCTTATTCTGGTGATTCCTCTGGGAGGTACTACAGATGATAGAAAGTGGCCTCTAGTGACTTGGCATAAGTTGTGTCTCCCAAAACTAATGGGGGGTTTGAGCTTGAGGGACCCAACTTTTCTTAATGCAACTCTGGTTGTGTTGGATGCGAGGGGGACCGAAAATATGGAAGACTATTTGGTCTCATATGTATGGCCAAGGGAAAACTCAGTGTGAAATCCTTCACACACCCCTCCATATTCAAGCGTCTGCCATCTGGAACCTCGCCAACAATAATAGCGACCTGATTTGCACTTCTTCTTCTGGGAGGTGAACGACGGGGAAACTGGACACTTTTGGGAGGACTCTTGGCAACAATCCCCTCGCCTCTCTCAGGACCATTCTTTGGCGGATCTCATGCCCTTCTTCCATTCCTACAGAGCCATGGCAATAAAATATTATTGGCACAACCAAACAGACAAGCATGGTTGGAACCAATGGAAAACTGTAGAAGATTGGCCTATATACCTACCTCACCAAGGGTCAGATCGGCTTGCCCAGTATCTTTCCCAACAGAAAATCCATGCCTCCCAAGGCTCGGAAAAATTAAGATGGGACCTCTCAACCTCCAGGGTCTTTTCAATCAAGGAAGCTTATCTCCTTCGTGCGGCGGTCTCGGTCATCCCCAACACTCAGGTCTAGAAGAGAATATGGACCAGTCATCTTTGGCCGAAAGTGGCCCACTTCCTCTGGTTAGCGATTCACAAACGTATCCTGATGTGGGGTAGTCTCCTTAAAAGGGGCTTCATCGAGCTGTCCATGTGCTTCCTTTGTCGGCAGGCCGAAGAAACCCAACATCACATCTTCATGGACTGCCCCTTAATCCAACAGATCTAGTCATAAGAATTTAATATTTTTGGCCTCATTGATGACACCCCTACTACCACCAGAGCCCTGCTTGAAGATTCGTCGACTCACAGATTCTCCAACCCAGTGGTATCTAGAGCATGGTGGCTCCTCCCTATTCTCCTACTCTGGAACACTTGGAAGGGGAGAAATCGTGCTATCTTTGAGAACAAAATCCCTTTCGCCCCTCTCATCTAGTCTTTGACCCTCTCCAACATTAGGGAATCCATTCTCGTGGACCCCTGGGACCCTATGGACTGGGATGCGGGTCCATCTGATCTAGCCATCCTGCATCTTTTGGATCTCTCCTCCAACCTAGTCCACCCTCGGCTGACTCAGGGACGCCCTCCCCCCTCCCCCCCTTCGGGCTGTCTTCAACTCAATTTTGACGAAGCCTCCAAGAGTAACCCTGACCAGGTGGGATATGGCAACATCCTCCACGATGCCAAAGGAACACCCTAGGCAACGTACGCAAGCTCCATCGGCACATCGACAAATAATTTTTCATAACTAACTAGGTTGGGTTTCATGAGCAAGGTTTTTATTATAGGTCAAAAGACTTCTTCTTGATGTCTTTTAGGGATTTGTCATCTTGTCATAAATGTACTAATTAAGAGTCATGTGTATGAAGAGCCACGTCAATGAAGTATGCCTCAAGACCTTGTCATATAAGCCTTGAAGACATGGCTCAATATGATGCTCAAGATCAACATTGAATATCTCCTCAAAAAAGCCTATGAGCAGTGGACAAGTCAGCTCACATACCCCTGATCAAGTCGGCGTCATAACATAAGTACAGGTCGGCTTATTTACATTCAAAATAAACTATTTAAAAGAGCATGTGGATTTCAATTTGACACAAATTTCCAGTCAAGAGTTCTGAGATTTCGTACGAGCTTCAGGACTGAAATATAAGTGCAATAAAGAGAGAACAAAAATGTGGATTGAAGAATAGGACGCTATATCAACAAAGAAAAGGATTATGGTTTGGATATAAAGACTCTGTGATCTAGTGTAGAACTTTAGGTCTACAATAAATGCGAGTTTAGGACTGTGTTTATATGAAGGAGGGAGATGAAGTATCTTATATATATACGAAGATATATGACTGTGTTAAAGAGAGAAATTTCATAACTGTGTTTACTATGAAGTTGCATGATTATGGGAAGATTACAGGACTGTACTAAGTGCAAAGTATAATTAGTGTGCTCAGCAAAGTGAAGTAAAGGTGCAATATGTGCACAAGTCTATCCATAACAAGGTGCAAGATGTGCACAAGTCTATCCATAATAAGGTGCAAGATGCGCACAAGTCTATCCATAACAAGGTGCTGATATCTCAACCCTTACACCCAAAATACCAAAGAAATGAATTAAATGGATACCAACACATATGGTCGCATCATGGTTCAACTGGGAATACAAGATTTTAGTTTTATTTGGGGCCTTGCAATACAGATTTTGTGTGATAAATACCATGAAAAATCATTACCATCCTCCAGCTCCTGCATCTACATTATAAATGGAAAACTAGCTCAAGACATCCATACAAATGTAGACTCCGGGTTGCTCTCAAAACAAGACTTTTATGACAAAGAGATGCTTTCCTACAAATTTTGTCTAGAGCTCTTGAAGATGCTTATATGGGCAGTAACTTTAGTCTTATCAATCTTGGAACAGGTTCTCAAGTTTTATCTGGATGATCGCATAAACAATGAAATCTTTTTATTTATTGCACCTCAACTTTGTATGTACTGCAACATTTTTGGAAATGATAACTCTGATATTCCTAATCATGGTGATCTAATAGCTACCATTTTAGGATTTGCTGGAAGCCTAGAGTATTGGCTGGCTCACAGGTTGTTACTTTTAAAGGTCCCAAACAACAGGTTGAAGCATGCTAATCTTTTGAACAAGTGTTTGGAATTTTTGAATGAACAAGAACATTTGTTAGTTTGTGCATGTGCTCATGAACAACTCAATTCCATGATGAACATTGAAAGTGATGTGCAAGTTCATGTTTTTGGGGACCTTCTTGCTATGCTACAACAAGAGATGCTTGTAAACACTATTTGAATGAAGGAATATGACACCGCACCATTAAAATTTCACAGGGTTTCAGAGTTGTCATTAAACAAATTTCTGAAAATTGATGCTACAGGTTATGATGCCTTGCAAATTTTTCAAGTTGATAAGCATCCAAGCAGCATGGGCATTGGAAAAGCAAAGGAATTTTTTTTGTTATTTGGCAAGTTTAACAAGTGTGTCATTGTCATGGGCTGACGTCTTTTAAGTACTTGGTTCTTAATGCCTATAACCAGCCCTACGCAACACTATGAAATATGTGAAATATATTCCCCCTTACATGGACATTCCAACAACTGAAAAAAAATCTGGATATTTAACATTTTAGAGATGAAACTTTTTGCACTTTAACATTGCCACACCCTACACAAAGCAACATACTAAAGATCCCCCAAAAGCCTCCAATCTAAGAAAATATTTACAATGTTACAAATATCGTTTCGGAAAAATATCAAAAGGTTTGGAAACAAACTTCTCAGAAACACTCGAACACGAGGGAAAATATTGGAAAATATTAGCAAGCATAAACTTGGACCTGAAAAAGTCAAAAAACTTGAACCAAGATACACAATCTATGCATAAAAAATTTCCCAACAAGAAACACGATTTCTACTGTATACAGTAAATCTCCAACCCCTTCAAGCCCTACAGCTATTTGACTGAAGGCCTAAAGGGTTAGCATGCTTGTTACATCACCAATATCTAGGGTTTGTTTTCAGAGAATCACAAAGGATCTAACCATATACCCATCACAAGCTATTTGACTAAACCTAACGATTTGGCAAGTCACAAAAGATGCAGAGCTGCAGAAGATTAAGAATTATAAACAATGGATAGTAAGGAGAAACAAAAGACAGATGGTCCAGGAATCATAATTTCACAAGAAATGAACTTTAAGTAATGAAAAATATTCCATTTTTCATTTCTTTTTTTCCATTTTTCATCACACCAGAGTCCAAACTAGATCAAATGCCTCCTTCAATTTCATTGAATGGACTAGCCTGAGCGAAGGTTTGGTTTTGACATGGTGGATCCCATGTAAATTTCAAGGTGAAATTGATGAAAATTGTTTTTGAATCAACTCATTCACCGAAAAAGTTAAAGCTAAGACTAAGATTAGAAACATAGATGATAACAAGTTTCATCATTACAAGAAAAACAAACTAGCAAATCAAATCAAAGGAAACACATAAAAAAAAATTCGTTGAATTTTTCTTAGACCCATGTGTACTAGCACCCTTTAGCATACATTTTGATGTGCAAATTGGTGTTATTTTACCTGAATTGCTTGGACAATGCTCCAACTACAACACTTTTTCCTTCAGTAGAGCAATTCATACAACAGAGTTTGGAGCTATAATATTAATTTTTGTTTTTCAAATTTGATAAAACTACAGATTATGTATTGACTGGTTCAATTAAGTTGTTTGTTGTTTTATTTATAAGCAGTACATGTTTGTAATTTAAGTAATCTTGAGACTCAACGATAGTGAATTGGAAAATCTTAAAGACAGTTTTCTTCTGTAGGTGAAAAGGATCATTAGGAAGCATAATTGTATCGTACTTCAAAGACAAAAGAGTTGGATCTTCTTCTAGGATACATCTATGATAAAATCTTAGATATGGAAAGAGCCATAATAAGATATCTGGAATTGTAGCTTTAACCTTTCTCAATGCATTTTCATATGACATCAAATTTCATATGGGAGCTAAACTGCATGCTCTCATTGGAATTAGTTTCATAAGAGTACATGTATGTCAGGCTAGTGCTCATTGCAGAGTATGCACTTGAGATAAAAAAAGGAAATCACTCATTTTATGTAGGGAACAATGCCTTCTCCCTCTCATAAACCCTTGCAAGAATTGACATCCTGCCTGTATAGAACGTTGATGGAATTATTGTCCCTGTGATCAAAAGGTTAATACATTAGAAATTGGAAACTAAGGAATCTAATCTATCCTGGACTGGACTGGTTTTCCATTGTTTGAAATGTTTTTGGAAATTTCTATAATTTGCACCAACATCTGACGATATCTTTACTCACGTTGTTCCTACCCTGTCTCTAAGCACCCTCCTTTTTCCACTTTAAGGCCTGCAATGACATTTATTGTGTTCCAATGCTGATGGTGCATGCTAACTTGAGGTGCGTAGAGAGGATGTTTCATGCCAAGAGTGTTGAAGGTTATAAAATAAAAATAACAAAAATTGTTACTAGAAAATGTGGGAATTATGTCTAGGTCATGACATTTCTTTAAAAAAATTCAAGTCTGCAATTATTTTTTTGAATTTTAATGTTGTGCTTTTGAAATGAGTAGATTTCTTCCCATTTTGTTCCCTCAATATTGGGAAATTATTAGAGTTTTAATATTTCTATGTTTTGTGTGAGTGGACTGAAAAAACGGATTTTCCACAGTATTGAAAAGGCAACTGTAGAAGTTTCCAATTCCAAAATACATCCATCAAGACAAAAAAGAAGAAGGAATTAATACTTTAAAATGACATCTATGTATCAAAGAGATTCCTAAATGGGATGGAGAAAGATAGAAATTCCTAAATGAGATAGGATGGACAGAGATAGGTAGAAGAAACTTAAGTAAACAAGTAAGCAAGCATTGACATCCTAGCTATACAGAATGTTGATGGCATTATTGTCCCTGTGATCAAAAGGTTAACACATCATAAATTGGAAACTAAGGAATCTAATCTATCATGGACTGGACTGGTTTCCTCTATGTGCTAAAGAGGGAAAACCCAAAATTTTGTTGCATCGCCACTGTTAACATCTAGAGGCCTCTATTACCCTTCATTTGTAAAACAATGTTGGATTGGGCTTCTCCAAAAATCATACACTTCTACATACATGTGTGCTCTCAAAGGACTACAAGCTATTTTAGGATGGAACTCAATCAATAGCCATTGGATCAGTTGTGCTACCATATCTATATGAAGTCAGCCCAATCATTCTTCAATCTAGTGCTTTGGATACAACCCCAACAAATTTTCGGCATGGAAACCCTTACACCCAAAATAACAAAGAAATGAATTCACTGGATACCAACACGTCTGGTTGCATCATGGTTCAATTGGGAATAGAAGATTTTAGTTTTCTTTAGGGCCTTGCAATACTGATTTTGTGTGATAATTACCATGAAAAATCATTACCATCTTCTAGCTCCTGCATCTACATTATAAATGGAAAACTAGCTCAAGATATCCATAGAAATGTACACTCCAGGTTGCTCTCAAAACAATACTTTTATGAAAAGGAAATGCTTTCCTGAAAATTTTGTCTAGAGATCTTGTAGATAATTATATGAGCAGTCACTTTAGTGTTATCAATATTGGAACAGGTTCTTAAGTTTTATTCGGATGATCGCATAAAGAATGAAATATTTTTATTTATTGCACCTGAGCTTTGTATGTACTGCAACATTTTTGGAAATGATAACTTTGATATTCCTAATCATGGTCATCTAATAGCTACCTTTTTAGGAATTGTTGGAAGCCTTGAGTATTGGCTGGCTCACAGGTTGTTACTTTCAAATGTCCCAAACAACAGGTTGAAGCATTCTAAACTTTTGGACAAGTGTTTGGAATTTTTGAATGAACAAGAGCATTTGGTGGTTTGTGCATGTGCTCATGAACAACTCATTTCCATGAAGAACACTGAAACTGATGTGCAAGTTCCCGTTGTTGGGGACCTTATTTCTATGCTACAACAAAAGATGCTTGTAAACACTATTTAAATGAAGGAATATAACACTGCACCAATAAAATTTGACAGGGTTTTGGAAATCTCATTAAACAAATTTCTGAAAATCGATGCTACAGGTTATGATGCCTTGCAAATTTTTCAAGTTGATAAGCATACAAGTAGCATGGGCATTGGAAAATCCAAGGAAGGATTTTTGTTATTTGGCATGTTTAATAAGTGTGTCATTGCCATGGGCTGATGTAATTTAAGGACTTGGTTCTTAAGGCCTATATTAGATCTCAACATTTTGAATGGGCGTCTCAATGCTATACCAATGCTCCACCATTGTGATGAAATGATGCAAGCCTAGCACAAAAATATTCCACATCTACTTGATATTTCGGTGTCTAGGTTATTTTTCAACATTGGATGATTGGACAACAAGTTCAAAGAGTATTTGCTCCATTCTACATACAAGGAAAATTTTTGAAATTGGGATTTCAAAGAGCATGCAGGAATGATCATTTTGAATATTGTAAGACAAGATTTTACATGCATTACAATTGAGATTGTCCATATATAATAATTTTGAACTCATAAATAGAGTCTTTCACTTTAATTAAAGCAATATAAATAAATATGGAATGATGATTTCATCTGGGATTTGTCTAGAGTTGGATGAATTGAAGGAAATATACGAGGGCTTGTTTGAGGAGATTTCAACACTTGAGCTAAAATGCCTCCCATGCCAAGTAATAATACCAGACACGGGTCCATTATGCATATACCTCAAATTGGTTATCAATTGTGTCTTTCTGGACTAAAACTCAACAATAGTGAATTGGAAAATCTTAAAGACAAAGAGTTTGCTTTTGCAGGTGAAATGGATCATCAAGAATCGTACTTTTATCGTACTTCAATGAAAAAAGAGTTGGATCTTCTTCTTGGAGATGTCTATGATAAAATATTAGATATGGAAAGATCCATAATAAGATATTTGGATTTGCAGATTTAGCCTTTCTCAATGCATTTGCATATGACATCAAATTTTTTTGAGGAGCTGGACTACATTCTCTCATTGGCATTAGTTTCACACCAGTACATGTATGCTAGACCAGTGCTCACTGCAGAGGTTTCACTTGAGATAAAAAAAGGAAATCACTTATTTTTTGTAGGGAATAATGCCTTTTCCCTCTCAGAAACCCTTGCAAGCATTGACAGCCTGTCTGTACATAATGTTGATGGCACTATTTTCCTAGTGATCAAAAGGTAAATATATAAAAAATTGGAGACTAAGGAATCTAATCTATCCTGGACTGGTTATGTCTAGATTTCTTATAGCAAAAAACCATCATACAATGAAGAAGGGGATCATGTTAAGTCCAGCCTTGGAGTATTAGAAAATAGAAAAGTGGCAACAAAGGAAGTGGAAGATGTCAAACAAAATGTCACATAGGAAAATGTCAAACATAATGTCAGGAAACCAAAAGCACATGTCTGAATTAATGACAACTTGGAGTTAATGATGATCATCCATATATATGCTCAGTCAAATAAGCCTAGATTATTTATTCCCTGATGGAATTTCATGTGCTACAATACAAAAATAGCTTTCTATCAAGAGTCAAGACAGTATCAATGCCTATATCTACTCAATCTTGAGAAGGGTCCTAGAAATCCACAATAAAAGAGGTCGTGGCTCCAAAACTTGACATGTTGGCTAAGTCCTCAAAATATATGTGGAGGCTTTTGTAATACAAAAGTCGATTCAAAACTTGTTCCCGTAGTAAATCTGGGCAATTGTATTTGTACTGTTTTCAAAAAAATTGTTATTCCTACAGTCCTATGTCAGACAATAATACTTTGCAATTCATTTATAGTAGCTTTTCATTTACACATTAATTATTGATTCATGCCATTTCCCAGTTTCC
The DNA here is from genome assembly GCA_034641835.2 of Pinus albicaulis. NCBI lineage: Eukaryota > Viridiplantae > Streptophyta > Pinopsida > Pinales > Pinaceae > Pinus > Pinus albicaulis. The sequence continues at coordinate 288,644,803 of CM076572.1, read as the reverse complement.
TACAAATTTTTAAACGACATTTTTCAACATGTACCATTTCCCAATACCATATGCACTTCTTGATTCTTGGTGGCAAGAATCACATTAAGTGGCAATGTTTTGTTCTTTAATTGTGTTTGTATGGTGAAGTGTGGACTTAAAAGTGTATATATGGTAGATATCCATTCTTCCCAACCCAAATTGCCATGGAATAATATTGTACCACCAATTGATTCTATAAAGAAGGTCAATCTAGTACCACAAATATGACACCATATTTCATGGTTTTACAACTCATATTCTAACTGAAATTATATCAAATGATAGAACACAGTCATAGGTTGAAGTACTTTTTCCACTTAAAAAGCATCTGATACTAGCCAACAAGATGGAAATTCACTAGTGAGGTCGATGGAATGTTAAGCCACCACTAGTGTTCCATTCTTTTAATGCTCTCAATAACTGATTTGTTGGAGAAGGGCCATTTCATAGGAAAGGGGCAATTAGGAAAGATTATCAGACCATGTAGCACATATCCCGGACTTCGCTCTCAAAAAATAATTCCATTTTTTTTACTAGCATAACTTCCCATTACCTCGAAGTAAAACACTCTAATTACTAAATGAGAGTTATAAAAATACCGGGACACATTAGAGGAAAAATCATACAGAAAGACGTGTACCTATAGAAGTTTGTTCTTTAAATAGAGAAAAATTTCTCTCCATGTTTTTGACAAATAATGTAACTTCCCACTACCTAGAGAGACAGTACTCTAATTAATAAATGGGAGTTACAAAACTGATTGGACACATTAGAGGATCAAACATATTAAAAGACATGTCCCTATGAAAGGAGATAGTAATGGACCCAAAAAATTCTTATAATCTAGATTAAAACACCCATGATTTTCTCCCTACTCGGTGAAATTGTCTCAACTTTTGAAAAAAAAAATTTCACCATATTTACTGACCATTAAAAGTCATAGAACAATATGAATCCCCTTCTGATGTAATTGGATTGATACAGATAGTAGAAACACCTTCTTTCCAAATTATGAAATGGCCTTTATTGGTTGTTGAAGGAGAACAATGATATGCTGCCAGTGATCCTGGGTCATTCTATTGAAGAGGAGATGTCATCCATATAATTTATTGCATGATTAGTAAAAAATCCAGCTATATTTCATCTTTTGGACAGTTGGTCAACATAATTTATAATTGTAATGATTTCAAGATGTACAATTTTTTAAACTATTTCAATTTCCTCTAAAAGGAGGTAACAAAATCACTTACTTTTTTAGTTTATTTTAAGGAGCAAAGTAGAATAGATGGAGGAGGTTTTCTAGTTGTACAAGTATTCACAGAATCATAACTCCACCACTTTTATCTCCAATCTCGCTATTCTCTAATTGATACTCCTGAGATTTAGAAGAAACTGGTTTTAATTAACCTCAATAATCCTTTGCTCTTCTAGAAACCATGTAGTAAAGATTTTATGATTTTTATATGCAGGCTTTTGAACATGTATAGTTAAAATTTTCAAGATGGTTTTGTCCTCTTTGACGTAATATGGAAATTTTTTGACCCTAGGAGCCATGGCAGCTCACATCAAGATAATCATGTGTTGGTTACCTCATAGACTGAAACAATACCTCTTCTCACTTGAATAAGAATGTAAACCTATGAACCTTCTGCATAGCTCTAAGAACCATACGAAATTCAATGAAACTATCATCCAAAACAACAAAATGTATCTAGACAATGTTGAAATTACATATTGATGTTTCTTTGACTTTGGTCTTATAGATATTTTAGCAGAAAACACATCAAGCAGATCTCTCTATACCTCAGTAGACTGATCCATCTCTGTTGAGCCTTCAGAGACTACTCCTAAGTACAGGAAGGCATGAATAGCTTGAATGTGAGTTCAATACGAAAAAAGAAAATTTTCAAATATTCAATATAACCACTGGACATATTATTAATATCCATGATAAGGGAGGAGTCCCCTGACAGAATAATCTTGGCAATGTTGGTGTTTGTCAAGACCCACAAGGGTACAAGATAACAACAAACAGTTGAAAATAAAGTAGCCAATACTTTCTGCAATAGAACTTTTCTAAGCCTAGACATATACTAGCAACAAAGGAACCAATCTTCAAGTTTTGATGCCAAACCAAATATGATCTGAGATGAGAGGATGACTAGAACTGCACACTTCAATTGTCAAGAAACATGTCTTGATAAAGATAACCACCAAGGTTTAGCAAGATGATGTTGGTGCCATTGATTGTTGAACTTCGTTGATGTTGGTGGTAATGATTGTTGAACTCGTCTACCATGGCCCTAACAAAAATGTCTCCTTCACTCAAAGGAAAATAATTGGTTAGGAATGCTAAGCTTTTTCTACCACATTATAAGGTTGAGGGGATGAACCCTTCACTCAAACCAAAATCATTCGTTAGGCATATTAAAAGGTTGAGCAATCGAAGTTTGAAGACTTTGAGCTAGATGATGTTTATGTATCTCTTTTTGATGATTCCAGTTCTAGTAGTGTTGAATCAATTGTGAGTTTCATGAGTGGTCATGTAGATCAGTGATTTGCAGTTTTGATGTCTAGTTTTGCTGCTACTACTACCAATACTATTGAGGTTGCAGAGGAATCTTAGGAGTCCTCAAACTCTAAGCCAGATTATTTATGTAGCCCATGTTGATGCTCCCATGTCTAGTAGTGGTGATGAGTTTGATCATGATGGGGAGTGAACAGATCACTGATATGTAGACTTGTAGTAGGTAAGTATCCCCATAGCTTGTAGCATTGTTTTTGGACTCTAAAGTCCATTTACAACCTCATTGATTATGTTTTTTGTTTTTGATATGTATTTCACTCAGTTCCATTTTGATATATTCACCTTTTCATGGTATATAGATGAAAAAAATTTGCATATTTTATCTCTATTGGTTTGGAATCATGATTTTAAATCTTAAAAATAGTTTTTTCATTAAAAAATAATTATTTCATGTATTTTTTTAAAGCCCGGTTCATTGAGGTCTATTAAAATTAGAAACTAGGGCCAAATTCCACCATTGGATAGCTCATTTGTTGGAGATTATTATCGCATTGAACTCCTCGTTTCAGAGAACCAAAATCGACCTAAAGATCATCAAATTTGGACAAGTAGAAGTGTTTTTTTGAATTTATGCCCACTCATGTTCAAATTTTAAAGGTTGACCTCATCATAAAAAATCCCAACGGTTACGTCTTTTGACCTCAAACAATTTGTATATATAGAGGGGCCTTCAACCTCATTTGCTACATCAAAGGGATCCAATTTATATCTAAGACAGTTGAGCTCTTGAGGAGGATGCAGGGTTGTCTAATTTGGGTTTCTTTTTAAACAACTAGGGTCGAGATTCATCAGATAAACAGCTGCATGACTTCATGAAATTTTAGGGTAACTTGTATGGGTAATCCTGCCATTACAGGTCTGAACTCAACCTCGGAAAGTTAGGTCATGTTTGGGTACTAACTTCAAGCCGACCTATGATCAATTTAAGGAAGAATTTCTCCCTTTTTGTGTCCACACTTTAGAGCCATTACTCCTGGTAGGTCCACAGGCATGCACAATGTTAGATCGAGGGGCTGAGAAACCTATCTAGGGTTCAGATCAATTCTAAGGGCCAACGATGGAAAACCTCTTGCTTGCCAAGGAAATTCGCAATTGAAAGGAGGGTTTCTTGATCAGGTGAATGGAACGATAGTGGATTGTAAGAAACCCTAGCCATATCTTAGCTGACTACTATTAACAACATGATGATATTGCATTTTTCGACTATTCACTTTTCCAAGGGAAGTCATATTGGATATTCAAATTGGTAAATCATTTTGACTTTAAATTATAGTACTCTCTCTCTTTGTTGAACATTTGATATTAGGCACCTGTCAGTGTTAGGCACCTCACATGGTTCTGAATCCATCGTACCTCTTTTGGCTCATCGCATATGTAATTTTGCATTCTCAACACATTGGCACATAAAATATGTCTCTAGCAATATATTTAAAGAGTAGGAAATGTTTTGGTATGACAAAACCATATAGAAATCGGTGTATGGTTTCAGATATGATTATTGCATATGGTATTGATGTCATCTTAGCCGTGTAAAATTATCTACATTGTATGCATAAAATAGATACTATAATTATAAGAAGACATTATGGTATTGCGTATATATATTGACATGGTTGCTGCAATATGTGCATGACATCATATTTGCAGGTAGAGCAATATTGGCATCAACAATCAACATATATACATACATTCATTCAATATTGGTATATGCATGGCATTCTTGCAAGCCCTGAAACAATTATGGTATTTTAAAAAGCTATTAAAGTATGGAAATTCTAATCAAAGTTATGATCAGTCATGGCCTTGGGTAGTATGTTGACATTTGTTTCTTATATCTCTCTATTGAACTTTTGAGTATCTCTTCCTCTCATAGCCTAGAAAAGAAGAACCTTAGTTTACTATTGTTCTAGACACAACTACAACTCAACTCATAAAGAAAAAGAAGCCAAGGCCCCTATGTTGATGGATCATTAGTAAGGCTCCAGAGCATTAATGCATATGTACATCATATAGTGATAAATGATGAATGTGAACCAAGTCCTGCATACTCTACAATGACATGATCTATACTTCTTATATCAATTGAGCCGACTTTTGGAGATTTTCTGACTTACATAGCTATAGGCATCAAGCGATGAAAGCATTCGATATTTATAACACAGTTAACCATCTTTCAGTTTTTCTATACTAAGCCTTAAGTAGCAGAGAAGAGCTTTCGTTGAAGACATGTTTGTAAGCAAAGATCTTGGATCATTCGAAAGGAATCATGCTCCTGGAAGTTTGAAGACCTGAAGCTATCATAGAACCATGTAAAGTGAATATTGTTGGTTACCTCACAATGATATATGGCACAATTCTACTATGTGTGACACTTCTCTACAGCTCGACATCATCTATGGTCTATTTTCAAGTCCAGTATTATGCATGATATTACTACAATCAAGTAGCCATAATGATATATTGTAGCCCCAGTAAATTGATGATCGTATTATAGCCTTGTTCACTATCGAAGTTGTGAATAATATATATGGAAACATTGGATAGCTTATCTTTTGAAGAAGCTACAGGGATCTTCCCGTAAAAGAATTTGCGGCACCTTAGATTTTGAAAAGGGGTGCAACACTCTTGAAACACTTTTTTTTAAAAGAACAACTAAGTGAAGAAGTGCATGGGACTTTGGAGCATATGTCTATAATAATGCTTATCAACATGAAAACTGAGGTTCCTTGAAGAAAGTGCATGACAAATTCTATACGAGCACAATAAGCAAATGAGATGTTGATTTTGACATTTGTCACCAACGATGGAGGATAATTTAGATATTTTGAAATAATATCATGGGAGGATTTCTTCTACCTAATTAAAGAAGAACCATGACGATTCTTCAAAATTTTCCTCTTTGACCTTGAACTTCCTTGAAGTTTATTGTTGCAGTTGCCTCATGAAAAGGCTCATCCCTTGCTTGAGAAGCTCGTAATTGAAAGCTAGATGATCACATGAAACAAGTCTTGAGAGGGAGCTATAGAATCCTTGGCAGTATGACCTGATGACTCTTCTTGCCAAATGTTTATTGATAAGGGAAATAACTCAGATATATCCCTATTATTTGAAAGTTTGCATGGAAGTTGCATGATCATGACTTTTCTATGTATATCCAGAGTAAGTTACACTGAGCCATAAAGGTGTAGATATTGATGATATATGATTGATGACCCTCTCAAAGTAAGAGGGATCTGACCTGGCCTTGATAATCTATTTCATGCACTTAAGATCCGATGAAGAAGTTGCGGGTCTGCATATGGATATCTTGTGGGATCCCTGATGTCCTAGATAAATTCCTTGCTATGAAGACTCTATCTATATATTTATAGTTGCTTAGTAAGATATCTCAGTGACTCTATTGTCTATAATTTGAGGTACAAAAATGAAATCCAAGATTCCATGAATATTCTGATGTTGGATCAGTTGGCAGTATGATGGATGGAAAGAGTACATCTAGTACTATATCTCTTGATTTGGTTGCTCTGAAAGCACTATTGAGGTTGATTGTATAAAGAAACAAGCATGTATTATTATGAATCCATTTTGGCTGAAGAAGTTCTTCAGTGACCCATTTGAGCACATGTTATATTGCGATATTCTTCAGAGAATCTGTACTCCACATAAATTGGGTACCGCTTTACAATACATTAGAAAGCTACCTAGATTCATAATTGTTGAATTAACAGATTACTTTTTTCAGAGAGAAGCTGGGAGTTGTGGATAGACCTTGCTAGGAAGTTCATGGTTGAACATTGAGATTTGGGAGCTCCTGGGGACCTAGGGTACTTCTTGAGAGCTATGAGTGACCATATGGTGAGTGATTCACCCTCCCCTATTGGTGCACTATGTACAGGGTGAGTGGTTCATCTTCCCCTATTGGTGCACTATGTATAGGGTGAGTGGTTCACCTTCCCCTATGATACCCCATGATGGTTGACATGTGAGTAGGGTGAGTGGTTCACCTTCCCCTATGATTGATGAGATATGCATAGGATGAGAGGTTCACCTTCTCCTATGGCATAAGAGTAGGATGAGTGGTTCACCTTCTCCTGTGGATACCTAGTGAGAGATGCATTCAAGCATCTGCTTTTCGATATGTCAGTAAACGTGGTTCATCCTTTCCCCAAATGTAGGATGCTCATTCCCTATGATTGATGTTGACATGTCGGTCATACGTGGTTCACCCTTTACCCACATGTAGGATCCTTCTTACGATTATTGATTAGCATGCATGTAGGACGTGGTTTATCCTTTCCCTACTCTTGGTTTGCATGCATGTAGGATGTGGTTTATCCTTTCCCTATGTATGGTTCTGACATGTGTTTGTATGATGTAACTTCTCCTTTCCCTATGTATGGTTGTGACATGTGTTTGTAGGACGTGGTTTCTCCTTTCCCTGCATATGGTTGTGAACTGTTTTTGTAGGATGTGGATTTTCCTTTCCCTATGTGTGGTTGTGAGCAGGATGTGATATATTATTTCCTTGCTAGTGTTCCTACATCATCCTACCCATGTAGTCCAAGACACATGGGAAGTACCTCTCATCTGGCCAATGAGTTGGGAAAAGTGGCTGGGACCATAACACTACTGATGGACACATCATGTACTGTCACACTTCCTATGTCTAGGATGAATGATGTTCAACAAACTTGATCACTTGAGATCAAGTCTGATTACAATTTTACATCTGGTTATATGGAGTCTGGACTGACTTTTGTCATTGGAGAGCGGTAAGGTCTTGTGACTCACTCTCGATCGATTCTTCTTCATTATTCTTATCAATGTTCAGTAGAGTAGAGAATAGATAATAAACAGAAATGGAACATGATGTCAAGATATTTCATGATGACTGAATGGAATGATAAACTATCAAGTGGAATTCTCCCTAGTTGAGAGGGAGTGTTAAAATTAGAAACTAGGGCCAAATTCCACCATTGGATAGCCTATTTGTTGGAGGTGAATATTGAATGAACTCCTCTTTTAGAGAGGACCAAAATCAACCTAAATATAATCAAATTTGGACAAGAAGAAGTGTGTTTTTGAATTTACACCCACTCATGTACAAATTGTCAAGGTCAGCCTCATCATCCTAAGTCCCAACAGTCATGTATTTTTTCCCTTAAAAATTGTATATATAGAGGTGCCTTCAACCTCATTTGATACATCAAAGGGATCCAAATTATATCTAAGGTAGCCAAGCTCTTGAAGAGGACAAAGGGTTGTCTTTTTTGGGTTTCTTCTTCAACAACTAGGGCTACGATTCCTCAAATAAATAGCCACAAGACTTGATGAAATTTTAGGGCAACTTGTATGGGTAATCCTGTCATTACAGGTCTGAATTCAACCCCAGAAAGTCAGGTTATGTTTGGGTATTGACTTTGAGCTGATCTATGGTAAATTAAAGAAGAATTCCCCCCTTTCTGTGTCTGCACTTTAGAGCCATTACTCCAGATAGTTCCGCAGGCATGCACCAAGTTATATAGAGGGGTCGAGAATCCTATCTTGGGTTCAAATCAATTCTAAGGGCTAGCGATGGACAAACTATTGCTTGCAAATGAAAGTTGTAGTTGAAAGGAGAGTTTCTTGATCAATTGAATGGAAAAATAGTGGACTGTAAGAAACCCTAACCAGATCTTAGCTGACTACTGTTCACAGAATGATGAAATTGCAGTTTTGGGCTATTCAATTGTCCAAGGGAAGTCATATTAGATCTTCAAATTGGAAAGTCATTTTGACTTTAAATTATTGTACTTTCTCTCTCTGCTGAACATTTGATATTAATAATAGGATGAATTGATCAAGAGTTTTCCATGTCTTGGGGTTTTTTCCCTGGCTTGTGCCATATCCTTGTGTACTCTTGTCTTGGCTTGTCTACTGCATCTTTCATGTATGTTATTTCTTCAATTACTGTCATTATAACGATGTATTATGTGATTGCTAATGGAAAATCAGGCTAATATGGATCCTTGAAGTAACTTCCCCAAGAAAATAACATGTTAACCTAAAATTAACAAGATCTAACCAATCCTGGTTTGACTGGTTCTAGTTTGAAACCCAGTTTGATATGTGGACTAGTCCGGTCACTAGTTCTGGTTTTGAATACTATGTTCTGGAGAATGTAATAAACTAATAGTGCCAAATAGAAATAGTTTGAAATAATCTAGATCCATTACATGTCTTTATGTGTTGGAAAGTTTCAAGATTGAGAATCTGTAGTGTTTCTTTTGTCACAGCACAGTGGAGCGACACAAGGTCACTTGTCGAAAGAAAACCGTTAAAAGTATCCATCTATTTGGTGGCTGGAGGGAAATATCTGCACCCTCTCACAACTTTTCCCTTCACATAAAGAAAGTTTAAAATCACACTCATGTCCCCAAGCACAGGAAAAGAATTATGTAAATGTTATACACATTGAGATGACCTTGGTCGCGATATAATTCCTATGAGTGCAATGTTTCTAGATCCATCATTCTAAATCCAAAGAAATGCTCCATGGCCTGAAATGTTTGGTTAGTTCCCGTCCTTTGGAAAAAAAATCATGGAAGGTCATTGAAAATTACCCTTGGGTAGTGTTAATTTAAAGATAATGTTTGTTAGGGCATTTTCATAAATGTACACAGATCCAACATTCAAATGCCAAAAAAAAAATCAATGTTCTAGAATGTTTTTTTGGGTTCATTAATTCTCAAATGCCATTAGAGAGTTGACTTGAAAAATTATTTATTCAGAGGAAAGTGTTCTAAAAAATACAAAAAAGTTATCAATAACGCATACCTCTTCGCAATCCTAATAGAGGACTGTCATCTTGGATGCCAAGATATTTGTGGTAAGAGCATAGGACGAGGCTGGTCAGCCAGTGATCCTGAGCATGAGACCATGGCGGTGGGTACCTTGGCACGAGAGCTGGAGCGATATAAGCCAACTGGAGTTGGAAAAGCATTGTTTTAACAACAAGCACGTGTGCAACAATGCAATCACAATATCAACTGCCTCCTCGGCTCTGGTTGTGTGGACATGGAGGAGCTGCAACCCTAAATCTGTGGTGAGGGTCGAATTGACGGCCTTGTCAGACAAGCCGAGGCAGAGGATCAACTGCCATGGTTGAAGCCTCCTCTGGGCGTCCCGGGGAGATAAGAAAGGGAATGAAGGAGCACAATCATGGCTGATTCTATGTGCTCACATACTAGACGAAGGCAATGCCACAGAGGGTTTCTTCATCGATTCTACTATCATTCAAGAAATTCATCGTGATCGCCAGAGGAAAACCACCATCGGATCCCTATCCACCTCCTTTCCATTGTTGTTCATGGCCTCCATCTTCGTCATCTTTTCCGAGGCCGTTGTGGAATAATGGTGGACATCAGAGGATTTCATGGAGGCATACTATTAGGGTCTGGTTTATCGAAGTGCCTGACGGTGTAGATGATTTCATTGATGTAAAGTTATCGACTGAGATTATGGAGGGAAATTTGAAAATGGACAGAGGGAAATCTGAATTTGTTGAAGAAAATTATTTATATGAGAGTGTTTGTGATCATATTTATTTTTTGGTTGGTTATTTTCTTTTTATTATAAAATTCGGAGAGGTTTTTACTATTTTATTTATTTATAATTATTACAGTTTGTGAGTGGTTGATTGATTAAAATTTGGTTTATTGAAATTTAAAATGTTGTAAAATATATATATATATATATAATTTATTTAGAGTGTAAATTATAATGAAATGTTGAGTGTAAAAAGTTAGCTTAACCAAAACAAGAATTAAGTGGTTCTTGATATGGCTTCCATGTTTTTCTAAGAGTAAAGGCATTTTTTATTTTGTTTAGAATACAAAACTTTATGTGTGTTTTTAATGCTTATCATGTGTTTTATTTGAAATGGATTTGTAACCATGATTATTGTTGCCTATGCAAATATTAATCTAGGTTGCATTATTTTGGTATCAAAGTAGGTTTAAGACCTACATATAAATTGAAGAACAATGTCATTAAAAAGAATTTGTTTGGCCGATCTATAATAAGGAGAATTGCAAAAGAGCATATAAGGAATTAGGAATACAAGCACAGGGTAGAGGGAAACATAGCTACAAATAAACTCACCTAGATGTTGAGGTCCATGTTAAGTATAATGGATTCCATGAAGGAAGCTAAGAAAATAGGGGTTGTTGTAGATATTCATGATGTGAGTAATGAAGAGTGAAAATTAGAGGCCCCATGGGAGATAAGACTAAATGATTTATTAGATTGGGAATATGGAGAAATCCCTAGAGTTTAAGAAATCGAGGACCCCGAGAGAGTGAAGCATATATTCACAAAGTTGAAAGGGCATGCATCCCTTCAGTGGGATAATGTATTTTGACAAAAAAATAAGAAGGAAATATAAAATTAAGACTTGGGAGGAGATAATTTCCAAACTAAATGGTATTCCACAATTTATAGTTGTTGGCTTGAAAAAAATTATCCGCCACAATTAAAAATTACTAACATAAATGACTAATTCATATACTTGTTGTTCTTGTTATTTGGTCATATTTTTATTCTTGGACTATAATAGTCATTTATGTTAATCATTATTAATTTTGTCACTTATTATCTAGTCATATATTTTAGTCATAGACTAAATTAGTCATTTAAGTTAGTCGTTTATAGTTTAGTCACTTATTATCTAGTCATATATTTTATCTCTAGACTAAATTAGTCGTTTAAGTTAGTCATTTCTAGTTCGGTCACTTAAAATTGCTTAAATTTAGTAGTAATTCACTTGAAATAATTGTGATGACTAAATTTTTTAGTCACCTAGTCACTAATTTCAAAATTTTCTACTAGTGGTCATTTCTCAAAGATAAATGTTCTGTTATATTGTGATTTTTTGTAGATTACATGTTTATGAATTATATATGCTGCAAACGTTAATAATAGGATGCATTGCATAATATTGTGCATTGAACGTGTAAAATTGAGTAGAAACAAGGTAAAATTTCAAAGGCCAGGTTACAAAGATAGTAATATGCTCTAGTGGGTGATTGGTTGTGTTGCAGAAAAAACAAGTCACAAATGATGGGCAGTGGCCTGCTATAACTAACATTGAATCAACCAATAATGGCTAGAGGCCCACTCCGAAGGACAAAAAAAAATTTCCTGATGTAGGTCTCAACCCAGCAACAGTTCCTTCAGGATTTGAAAAATATGTTTATTTATTTTCATACCATAAGGCAAGACTTTTTCAGCTTTAATGGTTAAGTGCCAGCTGGACATTTTGGAATGCTAGTGTTATTTGATATGCCCAAGTGGCGGTTTTGTTAACTTCTATGCCCCTAAGTAGTTATGGCAGTTATTAAGGCATCTTTCGCATGGTATACCTCAACTTGTGGTGAGCGCCACACAACACCCTACTTTTGTAAAAAAATTCCCTCTCTGTACATTACTATTATATTAATAATGAAAGAAAAAATTTTATACCAAAAAATGTATATAATATGGTAACCACACTATGAAATGGTTTTAAAACCTGTTATTTCCTAAACAGAAGAAAATTTATATGTACATATATTTAATCAAGGCAACAATTTTTATCATTTCAGCATGGAATATGGTGAATAATAAGGAATACACCTAATAGAAAATACAATAAGGTATGTAAGGCTAGAATAAGATGATTTTGAGAATGTTATATAGAAATAAAAATGACGATTGCAAAAGGTCCCTGATTTAAAAAATAAAATATCAGTATTATCAGCTTAATCAAAGTAAAGGTGAAGTGTAGTAGCTCAACTAACTACAAATTCTACAAAATCTCTTCCTATTAATTTCTAACATGAAATTATCTTCACTTAATATAATTTGGAGGAGGATTATCAAGTTTAATGTTTGCGATGATGTGGTCTTTCCCTAGCTGGAGATGCTAACTCATTTTATCATTAGAATGAAAAAATTTTCAAATCCTCGTGACTTGAAAGTAGTTTTTCAATCCTGCTGGAAAGCATAAAATTACGTTCTCTTATATCAAAAATATGTAGGGAAATTAACAAAATACCTTATTCAATTGGTAGTTGCTACTAGTGTTGTCAAGGAGATGGATTTTGTTGTTGTTGTCGCTGACCAGGTGGCAGAGGCGACATGTCAGGTATCGGCTACATATGAGGAGGAGCACCATACACAGGAGGGGAACCACCACTGGTTGGAGGAGGGGGCATTCCAGGCATGGGTGGAGGAGGACGCATGATCCTGAATGGCCTAGAGGACCTCCCTGCAATGAAAATAACAATGGAGGGCCAGGAGGACGCATTGGCATTGGGGCAGAATAATTCATGGGGGGTGCTGAGACCTGCAGAACGGGAGGCCTTGAGATATGGGGTTGCATCATGCCTGGTGAAGGGCCTCCAACTCCTCTGATGGGACCAACTAATCTTGGTTTCCCTTGAACAAGGGCATAGTGGGGCTTCCTTGACCCACCGCTCTACCTAAGCTGAGGCCTGCCTGAGTTGTGGCGTTAGTCTTTACTCGCGATTCATCAAGCAGGGGAGGGTTGTCGATTTTCATAGTAACCACTTCTTACCCGTGGAGGAGGACGAGACCACGAGTTCACCTCTCCTATTGCTCTTCTTTTCTTCTGCAACTCGTTGTTTAGGTAGCTGCTTCTTTCAATAAACCATCCCAAGAAATTGTTAAAACCCTACTTCCCTGCGTTCCTTTGACATCAACGTTGACATTTTGAATATCTACCACCTCTACTAGAGGAGGAATATGATGAAAAATTACAGCTAGACCTACTTGTTGGCACTCGACTCTAGTCTCCCTGTCCTTTGTACAAATGAAAATGGACAAAAGAAAAAGTTTGGGTCGCTACTGCTTTCTTTAAACCCTACTAGGAAATTGTGAAAACCCTACTTCCCTGTGTTACATTTCAAAGCTTGTTGTGCTAAAAATCCCAAATGTTACTGGCCTACACTATATCATTTCTTTTAAATATGTAAAAGGTAATCATTTTATTTTGAACAAATCAAAACATCAATCATGTTGGCCATTAAAAATAAGTATTCAAACCATCGCCATTTCTCATATATCTTATTAGCATTTACATTGGAAGATTTAATGTGTTTGGATCTAATTAAGGAAAATGGTGGCACATTCCTTTTATATCCTCAATATTATCTACAAGGTAATGCAACCCTAAGTTGTAGCAGCTCTAGATAAATTCAAGTAAGCTCAATTATTATAAAGAGGCACCATTTTGAAGAGGATAGAACATCCCCTAGAGTTATTGATTTATAAAATTCCAAATAATTAACAATAAGTGAAGGGAAAGACCATTCAATTATAAAAATGAAACACAAAGAAGTAGGAGGACAACTGGGAATAAAACCACGAAATAATGTGTTTACATTATGGCTAAATGTTATAATATCATTATAACAACATATCATATATGGAATATTCTTAAACCTCATATAAAAGAAATGCATAGTCTAATGAATCGAGAATTTCATCCATAAAACAATAGAAATTATAGCAAGATTTTGAGACAATTTGGTGGAAGTTATTGAAAATCTAGGTTATAGTTTTCAAGCTTAAATATTTTAGGTGCCCTAAGGGTCCTTTCTGGTGTTGAATCCATTTTCGTCATCAAAAGAACAATTTAAACACTACCATAATGGGATTTTTTGAAGAATTTATCATCATGTTCTAGTGAGAAAATTGTCATCCGGACAAAATTATGGCCTCGTTGGAAAATTCCAAAAATAAATTCACTTTTATTCTAACATAAAGGAAATTGTTCCATTAGGTTTCACCATACTTATCATTGCGCATTCCCAATGATGAGATTCCATGTGTGTTAAAACTTACATTATGTGAAGGAAAAGGATAAAATTCCAGGTGTGTTAAGACTTATGTTATGTGAAGGAGATGATTGCTAGCAATATTTACCAGGAAGAGATTAAAAAATGTTCCAATTTGAGAAAGCTTAAACAAATGAAAAATAAAATATAATATCTTTATAATGCTATTTAAAGAGTGAATGAGAGGATATTAAATGAGCACATAAGCATTGAGGATGTCATTACAATTGAAGGTTTTGTTAATGATCATGTCATCTTGTTGTGAAGGTAAGGACCTCTTCCAAATCCTATAACCTTAGATGTTCATTTCCAATAGTACAAGAAATACCCATTTAACGTTATGTGATTGACCTACGAAAACTCATATTATACGCCAAGAAAATCACAAGTATTCCTTGGCTAGAGCAAGGAAATGTAGGTGGGGGTTGAGTGGACAAGTTTAATAATGAGTATAGAGGAGGTGTTGAGTGCCTGAGAAGTGAGGAAGAAGAATTTTCAAAGATTACAGAGCACACGTGAGTGAAAATTGAGCAAATTCATGAGTGGATTTTCCATTGGTAATTTTTGACAAATAGAACTCCCTAAGGTAGTGAATTTTTTTTCCAAAATGGTGTTGAATCTATTGAGATTGGAAGGAATTAATAGTGAATTACAATGGAATATATTAATTAATTTTTGACTGAAGACCCTTTTGAGAAACATATAATCAATTTTGGCCCCATTCACGGGCCACTCTTGGCTTATAAAGATAATGGTGCAGGGTAATATCATTTCATAAGTGACCTAATGTTTTCTAAAAATTTCAACAATTTTGGCGCTGCAATAATCTGAGAACAATGATGACATTTATGATAATGCAAATAAAGATGAATGAGATTCTCTTGGTTTCAAGAATAATTTATTCTCTACTGAATAGGGCCAAACACGTGAAGGTGGAAGCTCATATGGACCATCCCATCCCCCTCACATCACTCTCATTTTCCCAATACCCAATCTATGAAATAGAATACGAAAAAACCAAAACTTAATTAAGGTCATAAAAAAAATTTCATGTGTTTGTATAAATACATAATCTTAGTTTAGCCTATACACTAGTATGGTCATTATTTGTTGGTTTGACATAATAAACATGTAATAAACTCAAATAATTAGTAAATTGTTTAAATACAATAACTCCTACATATTAAAATATAAATTTATAACATACCAGCTCATACTCAAACACAACATTTGTGTGAATATTCTTCTTTTGTATCTTCTTGATCTTCATCCAACTGATCAACATCTATACCAACATCTGATTCAAAAATGGTGTTGAAACGATTAACCATGTCTTCATCATCATCAATTATGTCATTTTCAAGAATATCCTCATCGACATCATCATCAATAATTATTGCATCGTCTCCTACACCCGGTTCATCTTCTATATCTTCTTCATCTCTCAATGCATCTTCATGCTCATTTGCCACTGCATCATCTAATTCTTGATCAATATCATCTTCTTCCTCTACAGTATACTCTACTGGGCTTCCTCTTGGATCATATCTAATAGCAAATGACCATTCATTCTCACCTGGAGCCTCTGAGTAAAATACTTGTTCACATTGGCTTGGAAAAACATAGCGATCTTTTCCTGCTTCAAACTACGATGTTTTAACCATTGGAAATCCATTTTCATGTTGAATAAGTGTTATATCATCATCACGTACATTCATTCATAGCCTATACCATTTGACGTCGAACAAAACTATTTTGAAGGAACTAAAGTCACACTCAACTATATCATCTAAGAACCCATAATATCTATTTTCAGATTCTCGAGGATGTCTGTCACTCCTGGAGGAAACATTAGTGACCTGGAATACTGCAGTTATCCCACTATCAAAATTTTTCCTGTTATCATCCAACTGTTTAACGTGAAATTTACGACCATTGCACCACATAGCCTTGTGGTGTTTCAACTGCAATATGCCAAACATGAAAAATATGCATTCTCAATTAATAATTAATCATATAATTTACACAGCATGAAAATTAACTGAAAAATCAAACTTGTTGTCACATTATAAATATAATATAAAATAAGTAATGAATAAAATAGGTGAATTAATTGCTTACCTTTCTATCTTTCAAACCATATGCTAAATCAATTTCCCTATCCGTAACATTTCCATCTCCACTACGATAAGATTCTCTAACCAATTCAGACAGTAGTTTCCATGATAACCTATCATCGTTACGTTATTTCCATCTTTCAATCCATTCACTCATCCACTCAAGATTGTTTGCAATATATAAAGTAGTGCCTCATAATCTTGAGCACCTAAATAAAAAACAATAATTCACCAATATTAAATATAACTTATAACCATGGTAAATTATATTAATTAATAAACGATGAAAGAATAAGACTTAAATGAATATGATCATATACATGATGTAAAAAAATGAAACATTATATGTATTATACATAATAAATCTTTTACCTCTCACTTTCTTCATTCTACCTTTTCCCAACAGGTTCTCCACTTCAAATTTTTTGATGGAGTTCACATCCCAAATGCAATCCACCGCCTTCATGGTTGGTGTAGCTAATATAGGAATATAATTACTAATATACACCATGGATTCATATACCACATATCCCTCCACCATAGAACCCTCAGGTCGTGCTCTTTGTCTAACCAAAGCCTTGAAGGATTTCAGGTGCCTCTCGACCATCCACATTGACCTTGTGTGTACTAGTCCACACATTTCAATCTCTTCAACTTGGTGTATCAAGTAGTGTTCTTGTGCATTGAAAAATATTGGAGGTAGATACTTTTGCATTTCACACATTAGCCGAGGAATTTCTCTCTTCCAATACTTTATTTCATCTTGATGGATTTCTTTCAATGACAACCATCTGCAAATCATTACGCAAGGTTATTTCAATGAAACATAATATATATTACATTACAAGTAAATTAACACATCATGTCATTAAGTACAAAAATAAATTGTAGCGAGATTTTGCGTATAAATCAAAACTACTTACCTCATGTATTTACTAAGACCATATATAACTTGTTTGACTTTGTTGTCGAAGTCGCTTGGGAGAGATATCAATATAGCATACTATAACAATAATAAATGAATCGTTATTGGTTTCCAAATTAAACAGAAAAAAGGAAAATTTAAAAGATGTATTCAAGCAATAATATACAAAAATGTATACCAAAAAAATTACCTTAACAAAGGTATGCCAATCATGTGTTTTCACCCTACTGAAGTCACCTTTCTTCATTAAGATATTATTTATGTTTGAAGCAAAACCTGTTGGAAATTTAATTCTTCTAACGACCTCTTTTACATCATTTCTTTGTTGTTCTATTAATAACCATGGAATATTATTATAATTTCGACCTCCATTGTTATTTGATCTGTCGATCACACTTTTCATTGCATGATTCGATTTCTCAATGTCAGCACAAATTTTGTCAATTTTATCTCTATCATGTGCACCATCTATGATTCGCCATAACGTTTCTGTCACATTCTTCCCGATATGCATTGTATCAAACAAATGAGCTATTTTTAGGTCCTCATAGTAGGGAAACCTCGTGAATTGAGAAGGATAACATTTCATTCCAGGTGGAAGTACAATATTAGTACCTTCACGGCGACGATGACCTTGATATCAAAGAATAAAATAAATCAGAACAATATTAATTATAAAATACAATAAAATAAATTCATTAGTTAAAAAAAAATTCCAAACATTACATAAACAAATAATATATATATATATATACATAAAAATTACGTACCAGCTGCTCGACGATTATTAATTCTGTTATATTCCAACATCCACAACTGAGGTGTCATTCTTCGTGGTTTTAATCTAGTTTCTTCTTTATCATTGAAAATATGTTTTTCAGTAGTACGATACTTATGGTTCCTAGAGAGGAAGTGCCTAAACTCATCAAACACCATCTTTCTTAAGTCTAGCGAATGACGATACTTCATCTTAGGGCCACAAACTGGACATGCAAATCTACCCTTTGTTTGAAGACCTACAATAGATGGATCAATAACAATTATACTATGAGATCATTTTTAAAACATGCAATATGGTATATCTAATTTAGATAATTATATATTATATTAAAGTGCAACAAAATATTACATACCACAAAAATGTGTTAGTCCTAGGGCATCATGAATTGTCCATACAAGCATTCCACGACATTGAAATCTCTTCTGCTTGATTGGTTTAGTGATGTCATACATAGTGATGCCATGCCATAAATTTATTAGCTCATCGATAAGAGGCTCAATATATACATTCATATATTTGACCTGGTACTTACCTAATTGTTCAAAATTATGGTACATAATTACTACCATGATATATGTATATATAAGTAAGTAAATAAATAAAATATATTATGCAAACAATGAGAGAAATGAAAATGTTACATTCGAAAAAATAATGTATCAAATACCTGGAATAATCATAGTCAACATTATGTGCTCCCTCTTTATTGACATCCAAGGAGGAATGTTATTGTTGATAACGAAAATAGGCCACACTGAGTAAGTAGATCTAAGCTCTCCGAATGGATTAACACCATCAGCTGCCAATGAAAGCCTAACATTATGAGGTTCATTTTTAAAATCTACATATTTTTCCTCGATTTCTCTAAATGCAGAACCATCTGCAAGCATTCGAAGAACACCATCTCCACTTCTATTCTTTGAATGGTAATCCATAAACTTTGCTATGCTGTTACACCTGAACATTCGCTGCAAACGTGGAATTATGGGAATATGACGAAGAACCTTTTGAGGCACCTTTTTGGTTAGTTGATCTGTTCGATATCTACTGGTACCACATTTCGGACATTCTGTTTTCAATGCATGTTCTCCGTAATATATAATATGATATTTAGGACATGCATCTATAGTGTTATATTCCATTCCAAAGTGTTTCATAATAGCATGTAGATCTCGATATGTTCGAGGTAAAGTATTTGGTGATGGTAACAAATATTCACCGAACAATCTACAACATAAACAAAAACTAGTTAATGTAAATATTATTAATCATATATATATATATATATATATATATATATATAAAAGTATTGAATTATTATTTTACACATTTATTACAACTAAAAAAAGGGAAAATAATCAACATTTACATATATGTGATCATATATACATATTGCATACCTTAGGAGTTGTGTCATACATCTGTTCGACAAATTATTCATAACCTTTAAGTTCACCAACAACAATGTAGCAGAGAGAAGAGTTGCATTTGAGTGTTCAAAAAGTCATTCATTTGACGTTTCAATAAGAGGTACTTCATAAACATCGTCACTATCTCCGCCATCATCATCTGACTCACCATACAAGTCTTGGGGCATTTGATTTGTCCCATCATTAATGTGAACTATCTCATTATTTTTATCATCTACCTCCATGGGATCACCAAAATCATCTTCATCATTCGAGTCATGTTATTCACCTTGTACAACATCATTTCCAATACTAATATTTGCTACAATATTCTCTTGTACTGTTGAAACATCATCTAATCTACTACTATTTAGTTGTGGAAGTTGGTTCTGCAAAAAGTTGGGGGGCAACTGTGCCTTCATAAAAATTACAAACAATCATTAAAAATTAGTGAGTATATCAAAAATATTAAAATAATATAAAATTTTACTATATAATCAAAATGAAGATAGATAATTAATTACCACGGGATGATAGTCATTCGATCCACCATCAATGTGCCCATATTTCCTACAATGTTGTTGCTATTAAAACTCTAACATTATTTCTCATACAACATTTTTTGCAACGGCAATAATCTTTACCATCGCCCCTTTCACCCTCTTCAATTTGTTTTCCACCTCTAATGTTTTCTTCCATTGTTGCAAATTGTCATATAAAGAAAAAAAAAATTATGTTTAGCAAAAGCAGCTAAACAGTAAAATGAAATAAAAGTTTCTCCAAATATCCAATGGACAAGACAAGATATATAAAGAAATTTATTTTATGTTAACACCTAGGAAGGGAAAAAAGAATGATGTTACCAGTCCCCCTCAATGGGATGGGTTCTTGGTTGTCCTCAACATTTCAGATCCAAAGTTTATCTCCCTCAATGGTGTAGAAAACTCAAGACGTGTTGAACTCAATGGGAGCTCTATAAGCAAAAAGAAAATAAAAGTGATCAAAGTTCGAGCATGATAAAAGGATCAAAGGTAAATAATGAATGGAAAACCCTGATCCTATTTATAAAAAAATATTGAATTATCATTGATAATGGTGCATAGTAAAATATTATTAACCAAGATCTAGATCTAATATCTTGGAATATTTTATGGCTAAACTAGTCGTTAGGATAATGGCTAGTTTGAATTTGAAAATTAAAATCGAATAATAATGACTAGTTTTATTTATTTAATTGTCATTATAAAACTAGTCATTATTATATATATATTATTTAATTATTTAATTAATTGTGATATATATATATATATATATTTAGTTTATTTATTTATTTTATTTTTCTTCTTATATATATATATATTATTTTTTATTTTTTATATATTTATTTATTTATTTATTTTAGAAATGGCTAAACTAGCCATTAGGATAACAGCTAGTTTGACTTTGAAAATTGAAATCAAATAATAACGCCTAGTTTTAGTTAATTAATTAATTAATTAATTATTTTTTTAATTAATTGTGATAATATATATATGTATTTAATTTATTTTTCTTCACATATATATATATATATATATATATTATTTTATTCATTTATTTTTATTTTTATAATTTTTATTATTTTTTAAACCGTGGTTTAATTAATTAAAAAGGATTTCCTAGGCCAAAATTAAAAAAATAATTAAATTATGTACCAGAATTAAATTGTATATGAAAAATAAATTATTAAATTAAATTATTAAATAATAATATGTACAATACATTATATTGAAAGAGTATTATATTTAATATATGAAAACAAAATTACCACACTAATATATGAAATTAATATATGAAAATGATAGTTTATTAAGTTATTATATTTAATATATGAAAACAAAATTCTTACACTAATATATGAAATAACATATTAAATTTGTAACAAGCCTCATGTTGTCGCCATTCTGACGTTTTGTAAACGGTCTTTTCATATCATCATTATTCTGATGATCTCAATAGCCTGTGTAGCGCTTCTGAAGTTTTCTATCCATGTCGTTATTCTGACATTTTGTGAACGATCTCTATGAATGTGTCAAGGTGCCCTAGGAAACGCGTTCAGGTGGGTCGAGTCGTGTGAGGGCACCCAGGGAAACGAGTTCGGGCAGGTCGGGTCGGGTCGGGTCGTGCCGTGTGATGGCGCCCAAGGAAACCCTTGAGTTTGTCATATTCCGATTTTTGTTGTACTAAATTGCCATTTCATGAACTCAAATTAAGGAATCTTCAATTTATGTCAACATACTCCATTTGTAAATGGCGAGTATGGCACGATGGAGCAAACGAACCCACCTGAATGGGTTTCCTTAGACACCCTCACAGTACTGCACAACTGGACCCGACCCAAACCGAACACATTTCCTTGGGCACCATCACATGACCTAACCCGACCCAACATGCCCGAACGTCGATTGAGTTTGCACGAGGGAGCAAACAGAAAATAGGTCGCATGAATGTGCATAAGGCACACTGCGGGCGATCACAACTTAGCATTTTTTATATGACCTCCCTCACACGATTTGACCCAAACATGTTTCCTATGGCGCCCTCACACAGCATGACCCAAATTTCCCGAACAAAGGCACGAGGGAGAAAACTTGTTTCCTTAGGCATCCTCACACGACCCAACTTGACCAAGTCAGGTCGGGTCATGTGAGGGAGGTCATATAAAAAATGATAAGTTGTGACTGCCCCTGTTCATTCTGCACGTTTGTGCGACCCATTTTTCGTTTTCTCCCTCGTGCCTTCGTTCGAGCAGGTTAGGTCAATTCATGCACTGTGAGGGCACCCAAGGAAACGTGTTTGGGCGGGTCGAGTCATGTGAGGGTGCCCAAGGAAACGCGTTAGTGTCGAGGGATTGTAGATACTTGCATTGATAAATTTGGTTTCTTGGCCGCTTACAATGCAGTCTAAGTAATGGTTCATTTTGTTCATACTTTGTTCTGAAATGTTGGAGGTGTTTTCTTTTATAGATTATATTCAGCTACCTAGTGCCCCAACATGACATGATAAGAATGTAGAATTGTTTGCTTCTATTTTGAGTTGTTTTTGGAAGGAATTTATGTTGGTTGTTTCATAAAGGAAAGCAACATTGATGTAGGTTTAAGGAGTTAGGGGTTAAGGGTTTAGAGGTTTAGGGTTTAGGGGGTTAAATGGGTTAGGGGTACCGAACATACCTAGTATTATCGCTCCCTCCTTAGCACACCTAGAACTTACTAATACTCCCTATCACACACTCTTATTCATGTTGGTTGTTTCATAAAGGAAAGAAACATTGATGAAGTTTGTTTACCATTATTTTTAATCAAGCAAAATCCAACCAAATTACTCGACCCACCCCGACCCACCTGAACGTGTTTCCTTGGACGCCCTCACACGACCCGATTTGACCTGACTCGACCTGCCAGAATGCATTTCCATGGGCACCCTCACACGACACGACCTAGCCTAACCCGATCGAACACATTTCCTTAGGTGCCCTCACACAACCCGATCTGCCCTGCATGAACGCGTTTCCCTGGGTGCCCTCAAATGACCTGACCCAAACTGACCCGACCTGCCCGAATGCGTTTCCTCGGGTGCCCTCATACGACACAACCTGCCTAGACCCGACCCGAAATAAACGCGTTTCCTTGGGCGCCATCACATGACCTAACCTGACCCGACATGCCCAAACGTCGATTAAGCTAGCATGACGAGGGAGAAAAAGAAAAATGGGTCGCACAAACATGCACAAGGCACACGGGCGGTCACAACTTAGAATTTTTCATACGGCCTCCCTCACGTGATCTGGCCTGAACTTGTTTCCTTTCGCGCCCTCACACGGCATGACCCAACCCAGCCGAATAAAGGCACGAGGGAGAAAACATAAATCGAATCGCACAAACATGCAGTACAAGGCACATGGGCGGCTACAACTTAGCATTTTTTATACGGCCACCCTCACACAACCCGACCCACCCGAACGCATTTCCCTAAGCACCCTCAAATGACTCGACCCGCCTCAACTCGCGACAAATGCATTTCCTTGTGCGCTCTCACACGACCTGACTTGAATCGACCCGTCCTGACCCAAACTGATCCGGCTCGATCGAATGTGTTTCCTTGAGTGCCCTCACACAACCTCACCCAACCCAACCTACCTAAACGCATTACCTTAGGCGCCTTCTCACGACACGACTCGAAAGGACCCGCCCGAACGTGTTTTCCTGAGTGCCCTCACACGACACGACTCGACCCGACCCAACCCGCCTGAACATGTCTCATTGGGCGCCCTCACATGACATGACCCAGCCCAACCTGCCAGAACATGTTTCCTTGTACGACCTCACATGACACGACCCTATCAAACCCTACTCGACCTACCCAAATGCGTTTCCTTGGGCACCCTCACACGACCCAACACAACCCAACTTGAATGCATTCCTTGAGCGCCCTCACACGACCCGACCTGACCCAACCTCACATGACCCGACCAGACACCACGAACTAAAATTACCCCACCCAATCCAACTGGACCCACTCGAATAGAGGCAATTGGGATGTGAAGCTTGCAAAAAGGATGAACGAATAACATGCATGAACATAGGAGAGGGTAATAGAAAGGTTGTGCAAAAGGCTAGAGAGGGAGAGCTTTTGAAGGTAGAGAATGGATAGAAGGCCAAGTCCTTAAGGTCAACAGGCCTTTGCTGAGAAGCTCAATCACCAAGTTTATGACAAAGATTGCAACCTACACCAAATGATATGCTCTAGCTAAAAGGGATGTTGATCTTAAATAAATTTGCATGGTCATGGTAATTAAAGCACATGATAGTATTGGAATGCATAATATTGCTGAGACTGAGGGAGATCACATTACCATTATTCGGGCACACTATGCATGATTTAAGGGTGTTGCACTCTAATTTGTGTTGCGATGGAGATGATGCTACGTGCTAATGCTATTGTTGCACAAGGTTTTCATGGTGGTTGCTTCATCGGGGAAGTGATTAGGGGTGTTTTGAAAATGAATGAAATCCATCATATTATCATTATGATAAAAAGTCTTCACCATCAACCAGACATGGTTATGTGTGAGGTTATACTGGCCTAGTACAAAAATTAAGTAACATTGAAGGAAAAATGTCATGTTGAAGTGAATTGCCAAGGTGACCCACAGGTTAGTCACTAGGCGAGTGACATTCATGTTGCAACTCTTGAAAGTGTGATCCATCACCATGTCAAAGTAGGTGGGGAGGGCCCACATTGGGCTATGATTTGTGGGGTAATCACAATAAAAATATTGTAATGAAAAAATGGTAAATATTCTTCAATACACAACACATTATATTTTTGAAAAAGTTATAATAAAACTTCTAATTTATTCATTCATTAAATTTAAAGATATAATTTTTTAAATATAATAATATAATAATGATAATAATATATATATATATATATATATATATATATATATATACATTCATTTTTAATTTTAAACATGTTGTAAGTTAAAGAGAAATTAATAACAATTAAATATAACAAATATATTATTATTTTTGTTATCTTGACCTAGCTATCACAATAATGGTCAATTAAATCACCCTAATAAAAAAAAACAAATATATTCTTATAATTCTATAGAAATTAATAAAATAAAAAAACAATATTACAAAATATTCCGCTGTTACAAAATGTTACAAAACGTTACAAAATAGTACAAAATGTTTACCTTCATCACTATTTTGACGTTTGGTCTAAACGTCGCAATACCGACGATTGTCCCCAAATCGTCGCAATACCGATGGTTGTCCAACATCACTATAGCGATGCTTGTTGGCGAGATTTAAAAAATTGACAAATATTGGGGAAATTTCCGACAATACATCAAAAGTGTCAGAACTAAAGTGTCAAAAAATTGACCATATGTACTAGTGGCAAGTTGTCCTGGAGATTTTGATCTCCCTCTAGATTTAGATCTCCCACTCGAGGACTTATTTTTTTTTCTATTCTAGAACCATCCTAGTACAGACAAGGCATCTCCATTCTAGCCACCCATATTTTTTCGTCTCATTTCCTCTTACAGCAAGGATGAGATGATTTCATCAAAATTCAAGGTGGTTG
This sequence comes from Pinus albicaulis, assembly GCA_034641835.2. Taxonomy (NCBI): domain Eukaryota; kingdom Viridiplantae; phylum Streptophyta; class Pinopsida; order Pinales; family Pinaceae; genus Pinus; species Pinus albicaulis. Next base: position 288,618,949 of record CM076572.1, on the reverse strand, counting down.
TATTGCTACCTATTGCAAAAACCAGACTATTCCACGAATCCGGTAGATAAAAAATCAAACGGATGCACTTATCTTCATCTGAAATTTTCATATCAACAGATAACAATTGTCTTACCACAGTATTAAATTCATTTAGATGCTTTGTCACCAAGTCTCCATCCTTCATCCTCAGGTTATACATCTTTTTCCATAGGAGCAGTTTGTTCACCAATGACTTATATTGGTACATAATCCCTAACTTGTCCCACAAAGCCTTCATCATATCTTCCCAAGATACTTTCAATAATACATAATCTAAGATATATAACTGTATTGTGCTCTTTGATTTCTTATCCAACTTCACCCAGTATTCATCTGACTTTGTCCTTCCTTTAGTACCCGGATCTAACGTGATCCACCTATCTTTATCCACTTGCAGATCCTCCATATTGATTTCCCACAAATCAAAACTTTGACCATTAAATTTATCGATCTATATCTTTCCACCACTCACCATCTTCTTTCACCGCAATAATCGATATCGCAGATCTCCCATTGAATAGGGTCTACCACAGGCACGAGAAAAAACCACTCAACAGCAAAGGCCTCACCCTGAAGCTGAAACATCTCTGATACCAAATTTAGGTTTTAAACCTGTACAAAATTACCTACAAATGAATTCTTAAAAACACAAAATAAACAATGGAAAGAATATAAAAATAAAACACATATACATAGAGATTTTCCCCTGGTTCCCAAAATCGAGACTACCAGATTGAATTTTCATTCCATTCCTTTCATCTTACAATACATATATATATACATGTCGAAACATTCATAAACTGCAATCTATTAACCCTGGATTAGAACATAACCGTAGTTCCCTTGACTGGATCTACAAAATTCCATGAACAAAAAACCATCATGCCCAGAACCATGTGCAAAACCCATGCACAAAATCATAGGTAGGTTTTCCCACCTAATATAGGGTCCAAAAAAAACTCCTAGTGTGAAACCCATGCGCAAAACCATAGGTAACTCTGCCCACCTAATATAGGTTCCAAAACAAATTTCCCAGAGCGCTACCTTGGACCCTGTGTAGGGGGTCGCCGCCCCTTTCAAACCCCCTGATAGGGGTAGCTATCCCCCCCCCCACCCCCTGGCCCGCACATGTGAATAGTCGTGGAAAGAATATAACTCACACCCAACACTTTGAGAGACGATATTTAAAATTTTCATGTGTCTTCATAAATTTTGTAAGAACAAAAATAGTGTCTATATTTGGCACCAAACATATATCTCATACTTTTCCCATCACCTCTTATGGTTCACCAAATTTAATCATACCACATTATAGATAAATACGTATACCTTCATTTCTTTCACTATCATTAACATGCCATGTAAAATTTGTTTTATTTATTTCTCGTGCATTCCTTCATTATGAAATAATCTTGAATGTACATGGCGTACCAGTTTATTGACTTTCACGATGTTTCTCAGTTTGAGTGCACTCAATAATATTCATAGAGCATCCAACTACAACTTTGTATGATGTAATTGTTTCCCTTGTTCCAGAAACATTCAAAGAGGCCTTCTTTGATGCTATTCTCTTCTCTCTCCCCGATATATATATATATATATATATATATATATATATATATATATATATATATATATATATATATATATATATATTAAAAAAATGCATATCTTAATTAAACAAAATTTTTTATTCTTTTTTAATTTAACAAAAAATATATATATATATATATTTAAATAATATACTTCTTTTTTTTAAACAATATAAATAAATTTATTTATTTTAAAATTTATATATATATATATATATATATATATATATATATATATATATATATATATATATATATATATATATATTAAAAAAAATTGAAAAAAATATATATTTTCAAGCAATATAAATATAAATAAAAAAAATAACAAATATATATATATATATATATATATATATATATATATATATATATATATATATATATATATATATATATATATATATTAAACATTTTTTTTTAAATTTGGGGGACAAAGTGAAATTTTGTAAGCCCCTCGCTAGGGCTAGAGGTTGATTCCGAAATCTTGAAATTCACCCCGCCCAATCTGGGTGAAGGCCTCAATTAGTTCTGCGATGGGTTCGATAGGCCCTCGAGGCCGGCCTTCGCCGGCCCAATATATATGTATATTCTTAAAAAAAATGTTACAAAATTATATATATATATATATATATTAGTTTTGATAAAAATTAAAATTAAATTATATATATATATATATATATATATATATATTTGTTAAAAAAAATTATATTGTTTTAAAATAATTATTTTTATTTATTTATTGTTTCATAAAGTAACTCAGTAGCCCACCTAACATGTAATTGCTAGTGAAATTTTGGGGGTTTATGACCTGTTTTCCTAGTCGTAAATTAGTCACCTTGGGGGGATTTAAACCCATGTTTGTTTTGTTTCAACAATTTCATTAATTTCGAATCAATGAATTGAAATCATAAAATCGAACACCGATTTTATCATTTCAAAGCCCTAAAAATATATAATTTTTCTTGTTTTTTCTCCTAAAATCCTACCAACTTGATTTTTTTTCATCTTCTTCGCTATAAAAATACAAAAAATAGAGGTTTTTATGTGGATTTTCTCATAAAATATGATATTAAAAAAAAATGGAGCATAAAAACCATAAAATAACATATTTTCCCCAAATTCCTCTTTAAATGGTCAAAATAGAAGGAAAACTAACCTTGAAATGCCGAAAAATCTGTTCAATGTGTTAACGATGACAATGCAACTCCTCCAGAAAATTGCTCTAAACTTTTTAACAAATCCCAAAAGACTTAGTGTGATGAGATGAATAGAAACAATAAATGTTATTATATAGAGAATATTCTATAATTGCTTTAGCATTTCCTGAATGTGGAATTAAAATTAAAATTAATATATAGTTTCTATTATAGTTTAGATTAAATTTTATTCAATGTGGGATACAAAATAAAATATAAATTATAAAAATTAATTTAGTTACGTAGTGAAAGTTAAATAATTTAAGTAAAAAAAATTCTTTTAATATCGAAAGAATGCATTAAAGGAAAAATTATGTGGATATTTTGAAAGAAAGTAGGGTGAAATTTTTCAAGACCAAAATTTTAGTAAAATGTTTTGAAATAAATTTTAGACGAAAATATTGGAGGGAAATATTTCAAATGAAATTTTTGGAGGGAAAAATTTTAGCAAAAGTTTTTTTTTTTTGGGGGGAGGGCAGGGGGGGGGGGGAGACTTTAAAGGGAAATTTTTCAGCAAAAAATTTTGGGGGGAAACTTTTGCAGGAAATTTCCAATCTATAAGTTATAAATTATCATTGGGAGAGAGTGCATTTGTATCATTCAACATCTTCTGTTTGAAATTCATGGATTCTTCTGATAGTGAATTTTTTCTTTTTGCAACATTAACATATTCGCCATTTAACAACTCTATTCATATTGATGAATATAACAGGTATTCTTTCATAATGGATAGAGAGTCACATTTTCCTCTTGGTCCTAATCCTAAGGATGATGAGAGCAACATTGATGAAGGTTGACAAGAATAATTTCCTGTAAATTGAGAGTCAATTTTTCCACTTAGTCCTAATCCTAAGGATTATGAGAGCACCAATGAAGAAGGGCAGGATGAATAATTTCCAATAAATAGAGAGTCAAATTTTCCACTTAGTCTTAATCATAAGGATTATGAGAGCATCATTGATGAAGAGGGGGATTAAGAATTCCTAGAGTCAAATTTTACACTTAGTCCTAATCCTAAATATTATGAGAGCACCACTGAGGAGGGGGAGGGGGGCATGAAGAATTTCCAATAAATAGAGATTCAAAGTTTCCACTTAGTCCTAATCCTAAGGATTATGAGAGCACCACTAATGAAGGGGAGGATGAAGAATTTCCATTCAATAGAGATTCAAAGTTTCCACTTATTCTTAATCTTAAGTATTATGAGAGCACCACTAATGAAGGGGAGGTTGAAAAATTTCCTGCAAGTGATAATTTGACTATGAATATAGATTCATATTTTCCACTTAGTCTTAATCCTAAGGATTATGAGAGCACCAGTGATGAAGGGGAGGATGAATAATTTCTTGCAAATGATAATTTGACTATTAATAGAGAGTCATATTTTCCACTTAGTCCTAATCCTAAGGATTATGAGTGCACCATTTATGAAGGGGAGGATGAATAGTTTCTTTCAAATGATAATTTTAGAGACACATATGTGAATAATACATTTCTCTTAGTTAGTGTTTCAAAGGCACTCATGGTGATGACGAATTGAATCCTCCAAATGAGGATTTCAAAATAACGTATGAAGATGGTGAATAATTTTGTCTAAGTTAGGATTTCAAAAGTTCAGATGATGGTAGTGAATAATTTCCTTCAAGTGACGATGGTAATGAATAATTTCCAAGCAATGAGGGTGATGAATTTCCTAAGTATGTTCAAAATGATCATAGTGAGGATAATATTCCTCCTAATGATGATGAAAATGCTTCTACAGAGGATAATGGAATGATGGAGACGTTGCAAGAAAATATTATATCTAGGAGTAGCAGTATACTTTTCCATATCAATCCAAAATATTCCAGGTATAAAAGGCTTAGGATAGAACATCTCATGAGAATAAGTTCTATCGGTGATATGATTTCAAGTGAACGTTGTCGAAAAGATTGTTTGAAACATATGGATTTCAAGTTTTCTTTGGAGAAAAGGAAGAGATATTTGTCAATGAATAAAAGCATGCAAAAATCATATTTAATGGGTTGCATGCAATATACACTGGCATGTTATGATTATCATATTGGGAATGTATTACTATGTAGAAATGCTTTTTAAAATGTTGCATTCAATTGGGAATTTTTGTTTGTTAAGAATCCAAAAAAATATTAACAAATATTGCAATATCATGGATGAAATAATTATTTTCAAAGATTGGATAGTGTATGCCAAATAAAGACACAATACATATTCTAGATAATTTCTCAAGACGAGAAATCTATAGCTTATACAAATAATATGAAAAAGGTGTTTAAGGAGATGGTAATTTTATTACATATTAATATTTTACAAGGATATGGAAGAACAAATTCAACAATGTTAGCATTCCTAAGTAGATAAGAAAGGGAGTTTGCAACACATGTGTTTCTCTTAAATAAAAAATGGATAAATGTCAAGGGGCGGAAAGAGGTATGAATTCATAAAATTATTTTTAAAAATTGGATAGTTATCAACTATGAAAATATATTTATTAATAGGTTTCTTTTATTTTATGTGCATATTCCATTTTCAAAGCACTTAAAGAGCATCACAATCCACAAACAAGAGAAAGGAGAAAATTATATAAGCATCAAAAGAAGTTTTATGATAATTGATCGTATCGACCAACACAAAACACTTCTACCACATTTTTTCCACACACCAAAAAATTCACAGGAGGAAAAATTTATTCAGTTTCACTTGGTTGGTGGTATGGTATTTAATGGGAAGATGTTGCCAAGGGTTTACTTCATAGCTCCAAATATTCATAATGATGAAAATATGACCTGTTGATGCATGGAAATGTCTTGGCTCAATATTTGAGAAATTTCTCGTTCAAAGTCCCAATTAGACTCTTTTATATTGTGATAGTAATCCTAGTTGGTTCAAATGGGTTTCCAGTTACCCTTGTACTAGAACTAGCCCAAGTTAATATAGTCTTGATATCTAAACATGTACAATATGCACAAGAATGATATTTAGTTTTTTTAAGGGTGACGATGTTTATGATTAAAAAACTAAATATTAGAGAATAATTTGTATGATATAAATTTAGAAAAGATGACCTCTTAAAAGTGACTAGAACCAGGGCTCAATAAAGTCATTGTGAGGTTTTCTCTTTCGCAAGGATTCTTGAAAATAAATGAAACTATTCAAACGAACATAAAAGGAAACCTATCTCGATTAAGCACAAGATAGTCTCGTACCTAGTTAAGAGACAAAGTATTCTAATAGGAAGAAAGAATAACTGTATTTGGTCTTAGGATAAATATTTACTCGTCAATCCCAAAGTAATTCAAGGATCTGCAAATGTTTTTAGAACAAATGCGAATAAAGTGATCATGCTAGAAAGTTATCCCGATAACGCAATTCACATACCTAAGATGAGTTATAAAATTCTTTCATTATAGTTTTAACATAAGCAGAGAGAATGATCTTCTCAACTTGATGAAAAATGACACAAGAAAAATTAGTAAAGATAAATAAACATTTATTGATCTTTATCAACAAATCCCGATAAACTGGTTTATGACCCTTGAGCTTTCTTGCAAGTTAGTAAAATATTTTTGCTAAATAATTTGAAATTAGCATAATACAACCTAGAACATCCACGCACATATAACTAATAACATGTAAGTATAACTAATAACATGTAAGTATGGATTAGAAATTAGCATAATACAACCTACAACATCCACTCACATATAACTAATAACATGTAAGTATGGATTAGAAAGATGAATAAAATAACTAAAAAATTTAAATATACGAGTATAACAACCATTGACATGATATTTAGAGCACCTCCGTGAATATACTAGAAGGAACCAACTTGTTCAATTAGCACAAGGAAAACATTAGATGAATAATAATTTCCTAAAACAAAATAATAAGTTAATTGGTTTTATGCAATAGTTTCTCTTTTTATTTAATATAAAATAGCATTTATTTAAAAAAGAGAAACAAATTTGAAATTTTATATATTATATATAATATATATAAATAAGTATTAATATAAAATATGCATCAACTACGAATTTTCCAATGATGGTGCAATTTCAACACAAATCAAACCACATATAATGGTATCAAAACAAAGACGTGGATTTTGTATATACATGAAACATACCACGTAACCAAAGTTTGAAAAGTCAAAGCGATTACGAAATGACCAATTCAACTAAAATGACAAGTTGGATTTTCAAGCTAAAAGAAACCAGAGTCAGTAAATATGTCATTAAATGATTTACAGACCAGAAAATGGTTTTAATACTGCAAAACGACTTAGAACTTCAGCATGAGAACACGTTAATTTCTTACACCAACACTGGGCTTATGCTATGAAGCAATTTGTCCAGGCATGAGAGCAAATCAAATAAATATAGTCTGTGTGTGCCCAGTGATATGAGATCTCTGAACCCCCAGAAAATCAATCCATGCCACAATATGAAAATTCGAATCACAGCATGAAAATTTGAGCCCTAACAAGTCAATTTAACTCCAGAAATCCAACTGCATGCTTCTGATTGCTCTTGCGTTCTGCCCTTTGTCACTCCTCTTCTGCGTGTTTTCCAATTCTCAATTCTACCAATCCAACGCTCCTACCTGGCAAACGCTGCATCTTCCCCTCAGCACTGTGTTTCACATCTAATTTGTAGCGCACAGGTGAATCGCTTCAGTTGCAGATGCGTGCCATTGGCGTTCTCTTCTCAACCTGTAGCATATTCCTTGTTGGGCAGTGGGATTGATTTTGCGGATAATCTCCTTCCTTCTCCATCGATATCAGAATCCTTCTTGGATTCTGATTTTCTTTAACCTTTGTGCACCACCAAAATTTTATTGACATCAGTCACATGGACCTGCAATAAAAACAACAAACCATAATTAAAACAAATTAATGTGCCCAAATTATACATTAAAACTACGCACAAACTAATGTACAGTCATCGTGGAGGTTCGAGGAGGCATTGCCACCGTGCCATTAAGAAAAAAAAATTTGTTCTCTTCGCATTAAAATAACTTGAATTTTTTTCATTTACTCTCGTTTTGAACGCTTGCAATGGGGATTTATTGTTTATTATATTTTTTTTTGTTGTAAAATATACACACAAGTTTCAACAAGTATATAATAATAAATATAACACATTATATAATATGACAAAATAATTATAAAGTTTATTAATATGAATTAGTAATTTTAATAAAGACTATATATATATATATTCATTCAAGGTTGTGTGGATGTCATTTGAGGTGGACACCAAAGCAACACTCAACAAGCAATTTAGGGAGAATAATCACCGCAACAAAGTGCGATAATAGTAATCAAATTTTTAAAGGGATGTGCCTCAATTTCGTGTGCGAAATAAAACGCTAAGATCATTCAACGTTAAGAATTAGGTGAACAAAAGGAGATGGTAAAGGTGAAGCCAATTGAGGTGTGAAGGAAATACTATCAAGCAAACCAAATGCAGAAATGTCAGTTGATATGGAAAAACGAGATGAATGATGCAAGCATCGTCCTAAGGAGAGGAATGATAAGTGACATAAGTATCATCATCTAAGAACGTGGTCATAAAGAAAGGAACGACACTTTACGCAAACAAAATGATGACCAAATGCAAACTTAAACAAAATTAGAAACAATTTTAGATGAGGGCTCCCATAAAATATGGGGGTTTGTGGGTACAACATGACCATAACCATAATCCACGATGTGGTTTTTCATTGGTCTAGTAATATTCCTAAAGTTTTGTATCAGCAATTAGACAACATAAGTTGTAAAAACAAAAATCGAGTTGTTTTTGGATATCTAAACATGCTTGTTAAATTGGGAATTTTTAAAAACATAAAGGTTAGTTTCCTTTTTGTTGGGCACACGTATGACCATATTGATAAAAAATTCAATCATTTTTTAGTAACATTGAGGAGTAAGGATGTTAGGATCCTACCATCATTAATTGAATCTTTTAAGAAATCATACATTCCAGGGTCTTTTTTTCATGTCTTGGAAGAAACTATTGACATGCGAAGGTTTATTCTGGGATCACATGGTGAGGAGAAATGCATTTAACAACTTAAAGACATTAGCTTCCAGCATCAATTTCGTATTAAAAAGATGATGGGAGAAAACTCATATGGGGCAAGAATTATTCAACTACTGCAGAATGGGGGTCATCATCACGTTTACCATTTTTGAAGTTCATTCCAAATCATCCAATATTTGCATCAAACATATTGTTATCACAATGAGTTTTTGAACTCCATAATACACGAAGTCATAAGATTGATATAAAGTATTCTGAATGCTTGGAAGAAATTAAAATATCTATTAGAGATACATACGAGTACTTTGATGTTGTTGATTCAGTTTGTTGGTAACCTTTTCTAAATAATCAAAGTGATATAATTTCAATATCAAGAAATCAAGATACACTTTTGAAGACTGCATTTATTTGGCCACAAAAAATGCCAAATGAACAAGAGGAAAGACACATTGTTGAACAACAATAATATAAAAGTATTATTAATTATCCATGGGTAGAGGAAAGATAAATATATATTGATTCTGGAATATCACATGCAAAATGTGAAGCCATGGAAGACCTTTATAGGGATTTTGTGCATGATGTTAAGGAGGGTTGCGTGATAGCAGTGTTAGCAGATGGATATCCACATGGTTATCCATTATGGGTTGCTAAGGTTATAAATTTCATTAAATAAAATGAAGATATTGCAGTTATTGAAGTACATTGGTATGCCACAAATACCCACACATTCAATGGTGTCTACAAGCTAGAGATGGTAGTTGATAAATAAATTCGCAGAACAAGAAAAAAAAAGGCTACAAATATAAATCGTCACTGCAAAGAACTCTTAAAATTGGAGGATTTTGACATACTTGTTTATGAATTCAATTTAACAAAGAGAGGAACTCTTCACTTCAGGACCACATATATTTTGAAGAAGTTCATAATAGAAGAAACAATGTTGAGATGGGAGTCTATTGAACCTAGTCATAGATCTAGAAGACTTTTGAAACTTGAAATGGTGGGCATGCATGTTGACTCAAATGGGGCACTATTTGATGAAAGAGAATAATATGGGTCATCTTCATCTACATCCAGCCATTCATCTGAAGATGTAGAATTTGATGGTGTGCTAGAACCTATGAGTTATTTTCAATAAATGTCTAAGACATTTTATATAAATGATGTTTGCATGGAAACTTGAAATAAATATTTTGACTTCCATATGATCTTACATGAAGTTATGAGTCATTTCTATATTTCTTGGATTATATGTTTTAATTATGAAGAATTCATTTGTATAGAAAGTCCACAATGCAACAATGAATTAAAAAAATAATTTATGTTATATTCAATCTACTAAAGGTGATATTTTAATTAAAAGTAAAAAAAAATTAGAAATTAATGTTGAATTTTAAATTATACAGTGATATTGTCATGATATTATTTATTGTTATCATTTGGTATAAGATAATTTTAAAAATGTCGAAATTTTAATGTCTCATTAAAAGGGGATACTTCATTTTGATGGTTTAATTTTATGTTTTTGTTGCAATGGGATAAGTTGTCTTAGGCTAAGATTTGAAAAGAGTTATACTTTTATCCTTTAAAATAAAAATTACTCTCGAAATAATGAATCTTTAATTTACGTGTTCATTTTTAAAAATTCTCTTACTCATATAATTTGTCCATAATTTCATGGTTCAAATATGTTAAAAACTTAAGGTTTTTAATTCCATGATTGAAAATTTGTCAAAATCTTAAGGATTTTCTGAGTTATGATATATTATCTTGAATGTTATGGTTGAAAACAATTATAATTTTAGGGTTTTTTAGAGTCAAGACATTTAATCTTTAACAACATGGATGAAAATTGTTGGAATTATAAGGCTCTGAGACATGATATTTTATCTTTAACATCAAGTCTGAGAATTGTTGGAATTTTAAATCTTTTTCAATGTCCTGATATTTTATCTTTAATTCCATTGCTAAAAAGTGTCAAATTGTAACCTAGATTTTTGTTTTTGGTCCAGAATCAACACTTTCTGTTCAGAGGGTGTTTTTTTCATCTTTTTTGTAAAAAAAAAATGGGTTTACTACCATTTAAAAAAAAAAATTTGAAAATTTACCGTAAAAAAAAACACATCTTTTTGGCATACAATTTTTTTCATTTTTCGGTTGTTTTTCTCGTTTTTTCATTCTTTTTGTGGGTTTCTGGGCTAGAGTTCATGTTTTGAAGTAATCGTTCTGGGAAAGAGGAAGGTTAATGGAGCTTAGGAAGAGATGAAAGAAACCCAATAGGTAATGTAAGACCTGGATGAAGCATGCGTATGTATAAGGGAAACTAAAGGCAAGAATATGACCGCCAGTTGGATTGGTTGGGTCCATTGGGTTAAATGGACAGTGGGAAGATAATCATGAGAAAGGTAACATGAATGGTAAAGTGAATGGATCTAAGGTGCCAGATGCCTTGGCTTTTTTGAGAACTATTGTTCTCCATGTTGTACATGTTGTGCATGTATAAAGGGAGTTCTCTTCACCTTAACCTTATGATAGCTAGTAATTATGTTGTGATTATGATTATAATGATGTCTATATATGTATATATGTATGTACATATTTGTATTCTGGTAGGGTCATCATGGATCATGATTTTTTTACGATAATGTTTATATATATATGTATGTATGTATGTATTTCATTGTCTGACAAAGTCATCAAGAATGATTTTTGTGGAGGAATGATTGCTTATGCAAGTGAAGGGCATGAAGAGGTTCCTGGTATCAAGTTGGATGAGTAGCCCTGAAAGATCTATGAGGTTAGTATCATGTGGATATGATTTGATATTATATACTTATACTATGCCTATGTTTATGTTATGGACATGTAATGTTGAGGAATGCATCAACAGAATGAAAGTAGTGCAATATGAAACATGATAGGACAAGCATGGATAGTGGAAAGACACCTAGAAGCAAGGTTTCTTGGTAGATTCATTGTGGTCTATCGATGTGCAGTACTATCATTGTATATATTTTGTACATGTTGTATATGTGGTACATGTTTTATATATATGTTGTTATGTGCATGTTGCATATGCGGTGTTGTGTACATATGGTGTTGTGTGCTTGTTGCATATGCGGTATTGTGTACATATGGTGTTTGTGCATGTTTTACATGCAGTATTGTGTACATATAGTGTTGTGTGCATGTTGGATATGTGGTTTTTTATACTTGTAATGTTGTATGTGTGTTGTATGTGTGGTGTGGTGTACATATGATGTTGTGTGGATGTTGTATATGAAACGTTGTGTATATATGGTGCGGTGTGCATGTTGTACATGTGGTGTTGTGTGCATGCGGTGTTGTATGCATGTGGTGCTATGTACATGTGGTACATGCGGTGTTGTGCACATGTGTTGTTGTGTACACGTCATGTAGGTGATGTTGTGTACACATTATGCAGGTGGTATTGTGTACATGTTGTGTAGGTGGTGTTGTGTACATGTTGTGCAGGTGATGTTATGTACATGTGGTGTTGTGTACACATTGTGCGAGAAGTGTTGTGTACATGTGGCATTTTGTACATATCATACATGTTATGTTGTATACATTCGATACTATGTTATGTGTACTGTATTGATCATATTTGGATCATGGACCTAAGTGATAGCTCAATTTTCAAAGTGTTCAAAAATGAGTCGAACCTGAGCAACCGGATAGACCTCGTCTTCCTTATTCCAGCGCCGTGAATGGTTCAAAAAACTGACACTGTATGAAGAAGTTATTGCATTTTGAAATTTCCCAAAAACCTTTAATGTTGAGTTTGGGTTCATAAATTTTAATGCGCTGAAATTTTAAATATTAAAATTAGATTGATATATATATATATTATTACATAGTTATAATTTATTATATTGTATGATTTAAATATCATATTTTATATTATATTATTTTTTATATATTAATATATATTATTAATTTTTAAAATTTTAATATTATAAAATTTCGCATTTTTTATTATAACCCAAAATCTAATTTTAAACCTTTACGTGATGGGTAGAAGGCATATAGTGGATTTATTATTATATGATTCCAATATGTTACATAGTCCACCTTTGGTCCACGTGATGGGTAGAAGGTCCCGTGAAAACAAAATGTTTACCACCCAATGCAACCGTAACCGCCAACATTTAACCCCAACGGAGTTATCACATGTTATGGTTATTCAATTGATGGTTTTGCATTTAACTGGAGTTCCGCTAACCAAATTGGGATTATTTTTGTGAGTTCCGCTCCATATTTAATTTGACCGCGAGTTTTGGGGGGCATGTGCCTAACCCAAGCAGTTAACATTTAATTTTAACAGTTAGCCTGACGGAAGTTTAGAGCGCCACTATTTTTATGGGAAATGGACGAATTTAACTATAGTTAAGTGCAATTCCCCAAATTTAGTAGCGTTGATTTAGGGGACTGTTGAGGTATAAAAAGGTATCTTTTGAACACCTAATTAGCCTACATTAATTATCAATCTAGGAGCGACTTTTTATTTCAAGAGTGTGCTCTGTCTGAGGCTGCAATTAACTAAGTGTAATGCTATGAAGATGTAGTACAGAATGTTGAATACAAGAGTAAATGAACGCTTGTAAAGAAATCTAATTACAGTAACATAAATGGAAATGCTTTAAAATCTTAACTACATCAACCTGCAAACCATCAATTAGGGATACAATAGTAGTAACTCTTTCCCTTAGAAATCGATGCAACTGAAATCACACTGAGGCAAGATAACCAATATGGGAACTTGGAAGCACTAACCAGTGTCCTCTACAGTTGGTGGTCTTGTTCTTAAAGAAATGGAAATGAAATCAAACTCAAACTGTTTGTTGATGAAAATAACTGAAAGGAACTTTAAAGGCTAGAAAGGAACAACAACTTGTAATTCCTATGCATTTACAACAACTGTAACCAATCTATCTGCTAATCTGAAGCTATGAATATGAAATAAACAATAAAAAGAAATGGAACAACAACATGAATTGAACAGCAATTATAATTTTAACACAATCAAGAAACTAATATCCAAACTCCAATCCTTCACACAACAGTAAGCAAAGATTAAGAATACAAACAACAAGGTAATTCCGCCAGAGCCGGGCCCTTAGCGCCAGTGAAATACTGCTGGGCTACCTCAGAACTTAAGAGATGAAACAAAACATGTCTTTAATATTAATAAAACATAAAGTATTACAGAGGCTGCTCTCTTAAAACTGAGAGTCAATAGAAAAAATATTACAGATGAAATGTTTAAATATATGAACTTTTTCCGACCCCTTGATCACTAAAGGATGTTGCTTTATATATCAGACCCTGACAGACAAGACAAGGAATAAGATGAGTTCGAACAACGATCCCTTGGGATCGAAGGATCCGAAGGGATTCTCTCCCCTTCGTTTAGTTATCATCTTGGTTTACTTTGACCGAAGCCAAGCTGTCCCTTGCCTTTTATTAGCAATTTATTCGGATCTCCTTGTCTTTGGCCAGATGTGGTTTAACGCTGATGGGGCAGCAGTTGCATTAGTCTCAGCCTCGCCTTTGGTACAACTGTCCACTTCATCCAATTCCTGATTTTGTCAACAGAAAGCAATATTTAATCATCTTTTTATAATAAACATACATCTCTCAAATTCTACCATAATTCTCATAATAAATTACCATTCTAAGGCAAAAAGGAGTATGTCTATAGTAAAAGAATGAGAAAATCCACAATAATTTCATACCTTTTTCACTTCCCAACATACCCCCCTGCTTAACCTTTTTCATGTCCTCATGAAAACTATAGTTCACATGGAGAGCAGTTAAAGAATAAGCCAGATAAGGTTTTTCATCAAAAGGCCTAAAACCATGTAGTGCAACTAATTCCTCAAAAACATGCTCTGTCTGTCCTTCGGGGAGTTCGTAAATGGCTTTGTAGTCTAAAGCACGATACCATGCAATAGGGCTTCGGAACCTACATCCTAGCGAGAATGGTCCTTCTTTTAAAATGAGATTACTATAGGAAATCAAGCGGTCTACAGCTAGCCCAAAGTTTCTATAATTAAATGGTTCTCTATTTTGCACATTCTGATTGGAAATTCTCCACCAGACCTTAGCTGCTACATAAGCCTGGTTTCTAATAGATAAGAAATAATCTGTTCCATTCAAAATAATCGATTTGTGGACAAGCCCCAATGCTTGGATAATGCCTTCCTTTGTCATCAAACTTTTCTACCTAGCCCAAAATTGAAATGGGTTCTGAGGTTCACTCCTAACCCACAAATCTAATTCATTTTCCTGCCTTTGAAAAGAATTATAGGCTTTAAGACATTTTAATTGATTTACAACAAAGGAAATAAATTCTTGATGTTGGACATCTCCCACAAAAGGGCTAGGATTTGATTCACAATCATTTTCAAGTATTAGATTATGTAAATAAAATTCACACAAAAAGCGTTGTACTTTGATCCCATAAAGTTTGTAGCATGATAGAATGTCATCTATTGTTTTTAGCTCTATGGATTTCCCTGCCCTAACTGCCTTAATCTTTAGCTGTAAATATATTTCTAGTAAAAATAAAGCATAGTTTTTGGCGGGGCATCTACAAGCTAAGAAATCAGTGTACAATGAGCAAAGAGTGTCCATTCGATTGTAGGCTAGTTTTAATTGGTTCATTACCTTGTCAGCCTTTTCCTCTGCTCTTCGACACTTTTCATGAGCTTCAGCTTCTACTTCATGGATAATCTTCATCTGTTGCTACAACTCCCAATATCTCTTCCTTGGGATAGTGTCTTCCTCCAACCTTTGCCTTTCTATTTGAGCCTGTACCAACTCCTCCTGGAGTCTGGCTAGTGTTGGATCACTAAAAGTATGCTGACTACTAGCTTGCATGTTTTCACTTGAAGCAGGTCCCTCTGGAACAGCTTGTGTTGGAACATTTGTTTGTTGTTCCGTATCTCCATAATTAGGCTCAGGCATGGCTTCTGTAACTTGGGGGTTCCTATTATCGGTCACCTTTCTCTTTTTCGAAATTTACTTGGTAGCTATGCTTCTTCTCTTGGGGGCTCGCTTAGGAATTTATTTTTTATTCTCAGTACCCTAATGATTTGCCTGAGCTGTTCCATGAGTTTGTGAATCTTCATTCGTTCCCTATGAAGCTTTTCAATCTCAGTCACTTTCCTCCTCTTTTTTAATGGAAAATTGTTCCTTTATCTGAACCCATTTGCTCGACAGGGTTTTGGCCCATATCATCTGTGCCTTTAGTTAAGTTCTCTTCTTGGTCTTCTGCTTGGGGTTCTTCTTCAACATTCATATGCCCTTGGCTAAATTCTTCGGGAATCATACCCTCAGTTGACTCTGCAATCCCCTGAGGACTTCCAAGTTGGGATATTGCTTCAGTTTTCTCATTTCCTTGTTCATGCCTTTCAAGGGAAGTAACCCTAGCTTCGCTAGGGTTTTCTGTTTCATCCAAAAATTCTTCAGTTGTTTCTTTGTTGACTGCAGAGTGCTCCTGCAACTGATTAATATCAATGTTAAGATCCAAAGGGCTATGAGGCTGCACATAGTCACTCATATTGGCCAGAATTTGGGCCAATTGGTCTTCCTGTAAAGGGCTTACAGTAGCATTTTCGGGAGGCTTTGTTCCTTCTTTGTTGCTGCTATGATTTTCTTCGTCCTCCTCACAAGTATGATAGCTTCCTTCTTCCTCATCCAAATATCGAATTTCTCCTTAAATTTCCTCTTCCTCGGTATTTCCTTCCTCCGCACTGGATTGTTTCTCACCACTGGTGTGGTGACTTATTTCCTCTTCGTCCAAGTAACGAATTTCTCCTTCCATTTCCTCTTCTTCAGTACGAGGACTTCCTCCCTCCAATTGTGGAGGTTGTTCATCCTCTGAGCTGTGCAATTCCAGGGGCTAGCTACTACTGCCCGGAAGTCCTTCCATCATCCCCCTGCTTCGTTTTAAATGGAGGGATTGTCTGTGAGTTGATGGCTCAACTATTGAGCCAGCCATTCTCTTATGTTTCGGGGTAGGTAAGGCTAACCCTCCATCAATGGAGAATATCAACTCTTCCCAGCTGGTCTGCTGCTGGGCGAGGCTACAACTTACTATTAATCGAATTAGGCAATGGTGGCTGACCACCATGTCTGCATGCTAAGCTTTTCTTATACTATGGGCAATATCATGCAGTAGAGAATTTAAAAATGCAGGCAAATTTATAGTGCATTTCTATTTTAATATAGCCAATAATTTAAGGTGGCAAGGTCTTACCACGTCTTTCCTTCCGTCGCACGTTATATAGGCCTGCACTATCTTGGCCAATTCTGTCCATGGTTCTCCCAATGATGCTGGCTGAACTCCTTTGCCTTTGACAACCAATTTCTGTTCGTCATCCTGAAAAATATTCATGGCTTCTTGAAGCCTAAGCTTCTTCTGAGTCCATATAGTTCCTTGTGCTGGTATGCCAGAAACTTCTACAATTATTTCATCGGATATAGCTATTTGTCTTCCCCTAACCATGGAGAATCCTTCTTGCAAGTTTTGTAAAAATTTGGTGGCCACTGCTTCATGGGGTTGTTGGATCCTCATGAAATATGTAATCCATCCTAATCTTTTCGAAATATCTCGTGCAGCATTAGAAACAACTAGCACCTGCGGCTCACTGCGAATTGGTCATCCTCCCATTGTTTCTGCACTCAGTTAGTTCTTCCCAAACACACAATGATTGCAATGGAACAACACAACATGATGAATTGGAATAATGTCGTTAAATTTTATTATTCCCTAGAATGCAGAGATTTGGTTCACATACAGGTAAATAAATATCGGGATTTTATCTGCATGTAGACATCTGCGCCCCCCTGATGGATGATAGGTCACCCTTGACCGTCAATTGAGAGAGGCAAGTGTGGCACAACAATAGTACAGCAGGGAAAAAACCGGCATAATTATGATACATTCAATCAAATTATAGCAATTACTGAAATCAATGCGTGTGATAAATCGGTAATAGATATAAAATCATTTGTAATGATTCAAATATAAGGAGAAGGAACAGCTTAAGGTAAACATAAGTACAGATGCATTTATTACCCACTTCAAACTAATATGATCGATTTGTAATGATTTTCATGTATAATAGGTTCGAAATAAAAGGTTAAGGATTCATACTTTCATCTGATATTTAAATAGAGATATAGGAAAAAAGGGTTTAATATGACTATTGATGTGTATAAATGTGACTCCAATGCCATCAGCAGAGCTTTGTTGCCCATAGGTGTCCATAACCTTGACAGAGTTGCTTTCTCACCCTTGGAACCATTGTCCTTTATTTATGCTGAGGAAGTTCTTTGTTGAATGTCATAACGGAGGTCATTGTGCTGGCTTGGTGACTAGATAAATCATAATGCCATTCACTGGGAAGAAGTGAAAAGTGGGCAGGCTGACTCGTGATGAGACCTCCTATTCCAAGGACTTCTTTAAGTTTTTTTCAATTGTCCATTGGACCATATCCCTGATTTGGTGGCCATGATGGGAATGCCACTTCACTGACTTCCTTATGATCATGGTAGGCTGGCTCTTGATGAGACCCCCTATCCTCCATCTTCCAAATCATAAAATTATTAGTGAAACATATAAATATTTTTGTCTTTCATATAGCACTTTCCTAGTTATTCATAAAGGATGGCTCAACACTCCTTAAGAGTAGGGATGGTGGAAGAAGTCTGAACATCTCAATAGAAAATAATATGCTCTTATTCCTACTCCATAAATAAAAATCAAAGAAAGTTATAACATATGGGAAAGAACCAATCATGATAAGGATAATCGATCAGATTAATTCAGTGGTAGTAAAACAACAAAATCATGTTATTGATTATGTCCCTTTTCCCTTTTTCTTATCATTACTAAACAATTTTCTTAAAAATCACAATTTCTTTTGATTTGCTGATTACAGTAAGCTTTAATTTGTATGAATAATATGTTTTCTTTTAGAAGAGTCATCAGAAATCTTCAAAAATTCTGATCTAAAATAAAAACAATCCACTCGAAATGTGTTGTTCCTTTAAAAGGAACAGTAGAAACAATCTGTGAAATTGTTGTTCCTTCCGAAAGGAACAACAAAAACAATCTGCTAAACTGTTGTTCCTTTCGAAAGGAATAGCAGGAGTGCTTTTCCTTTAGAAAGGAACAACAAAAACTCAAAACAAGAGAAATAAACAGAGTTTAAAAAAAAAATAGAATTCCATGAAACAAACAACGAAAACTGAAAATAAACGAAATAAATAGAGATTTGAAAAAAACGAATTCTCTAAAACAAACAATCCAAATGAATGAACAATATTTATGCACAAAATTTTGAAAAAAGAGAAATGATTTAATAAACTGGTGCCAAGGAGGAGTTATCCCCTTTAGCCAGAATTTCCATGGTAGAATCTTTCCGTAATTGTTGGTAAAAGGATTCCCGGGTACGCGGTTTATGATACAATCTTACTCGATGACCGTTTACCTTAAAGGAATGCCCAGATCCATCAATGGTAGTTAATGTAATAGTGCCATTGTCATGCACTCTTTGTATTTCATAGGGTCTGAGCGATCGTGTCTGGAGTTTCCCTGGAAAATCCTGAAACCTAGAATCATATAGGAGTGCCCAGTCTCCTTCGTGGAAGATCTTTTCTTTGATAAGGGTGTCATGCCATTTTTCTCTCTGTTGTTGAATTAATGCTGTGTTCTGAAGAGCAGAGAGCCTAATTTCATCTAATTCATTAATTTGCTGCAGTCTTTTGGACTAGGCTACATTTAGATCTAGACCCACCTTTTGAGCCGTTCTTAATGTCTGAATTTCAAATTCTATTGGAAAGATGGGTTCTTTTCCAAATACCAATTGGTATGGTGAATATCCCGTAGTGGGTCTCCACATTGTTCGATATGCCCACAATTCTTCTGGCAATATGTAGGCCCAATCTCGTCTCTGTGAGGCAACGGTTTTTGTCAATATAGATTCAATCACTTTGTCTGTGCTCTCTACTTGGCCATTGGCCTGTGGGTGGTATGGGGTTGTAATGTTGTGTTGAATGTGGTAGTTTTGTAGTGTTTTAGCTAGTTTATTACCTACAAACTGTGGTCCTCCATCTGTGATTATGTTCCTTGGGAGGCCATATCGCACAAAGATTTGGAAAAGAAACCATATTACAGAGTCCTCTGTAGCTTTTGAAAGTGCTCTGCTTCGACCCACTTAGTGACATACTTGGTTGCAACTAGAATGTATGTTTTTTGGTTTGATGGGGGGCTAATAGGGCCAACAAAATCAAGCACCCAACGTTCAAATGGTTCAATCACTAGTTGAGGGTTCAAAGGCATTTCATCAGGCTGCCCAGGGTGACTTTCCCTTTGGCAGCTATCACAGGCCTGCACAAATTTTTTGGCATCTTTAAAGATGGTAGGCCAATAATAGCTTGTTCATAAAACCTTATGGGCAGTTCTACGATCTGCAAAATGCCTGCCACATTGCCCATCATGGAATGCTTTTAAAATATCAAATACCTCGTCCTCTCGGACACATCTTCTTATTTTCATATCTGCCCCTGTGTGAAATAGGTAGCCCCCAATCCAAGAGAATCGGGTACTACGTTGTATTATTTGTTTTCGTTCATTAAGGTATAGATGTTTAGGTAATTTACCTATTGCCAAATAATTTTCTATATCAGCATACCATGGGGTTCTGACGGTAATAGCGAACAAATTTTCATCTGGGAAGTGGTCTTCAACTGCTTCTGTATCTGTTGGCTTTGGCATTCTTGACAGAAATTCAGCTACAGGGTTCTCTTTTCCAGGTCAATCTTTGATTGTAATGTCGAATTCCTGCAATAAAATCAACCATCTTGTCACTCTTCCATTTGTAATAGGTTTATTTGCTAGAAATTTAATGGTAGAGTGATCAGTATATAGTACTATAGGATACCCAGTTATATAATATCTAAACTTATTTATAACATGTACTAAAGCTAAAAATTCCTTCTCAGTCACAGTATAATTTAATTCAACAGGACACATATTTTTGCTAATGTAATATATTGCATATGGCTTCTTGTCTTCCTCCTGCCCAAGTACTGCTCCAATTGCTGTGCCTGAGGCATCGGATGAAATTTGGAATGGAAAATTCCAATTTGGGCCCCTCAGCGCTGGGGCTATTGAAACAAGCTTTTTCAGATCATTGAAGGCATTGTCACATTTATCTGTCCAAATGAAATCAAAATTTCCAGTTAGTGCATATAAAGGTGCAGCTATTCAAGAATAATGTTCTATAAATATTCTATAATAACCAGAAAATCCAAGAAAACTACGTACCTTTGTTTGTGTGGTGGGTGTGGGTATTAACAATATTATTTGAATTTTAGATGGGTCCACCTGAATTCCAGCTGCTGAAATATAATTCCCTAAGATAACTCCTTTGGTCATCATCATATGACACTTTTCATGGCTTAAACAAAGCCTAGTGTCAATACATCTTTGCAACACCTATTCTAAATTTTCTAATGCTGGCTCAAAGTCATCCCCATAAGGTGTGAAGTCATCCATATATACTTCGAGACCTTCATTTATTAAGTCTGCAAATATGCGGAGAATGGCCCTTTGGAATGTAGCAGGGGCATTGCATAGGCCAAAAGGTAAGACTCGGTAGGAAAATGTCCCCCATGGACATGTAAAAGTGGTTTTGTCTTGGTCTTTAGGGGCAATCTGGATTTGATTATACCCACTGAAGCCATCAAGGAAAGAAAAGAATTTCTTTCCTGCCAATGTGTCTAATACCTAGTCAATGAAAGAAAGGGGAAAGTGGTCTTTTTGTGTTGCCTTGTTAAGTTCACGGTAATCTACACATATTATCCACTTTCCATTCTTTTTTGGTACCACTACTAATCGAGAGACCCACTTGCTATCAGATATTGGGTAGATGAAATTAACATCCAATAGTTTTTGTAATTCAGCTTTCAAAATATCTTTAAGGTGAGGGTTTAGTCTTCTTTGGGGTTGGCGAATGGGTCTCACATATTTTTCAATATAGATGTGGTGTGTAAAAAATTGAGGGTCAATTCCTTTCATATCGGGGTAATCCCATGCAAAGGCTGCTTTGTATTTTCACAATAGTTGGACCAACTTCTCTTCTTGTTTAGCAGTCAGATTTTTGTTAATGTTTAGAGTTTTTCCTGGCTTAATTTCTACAATCTTGCTATTGTACACAGAAGTAGTGGGTATTACTTGATCAGGAATGTATTTCAAAGGATCTTCTTCTTCTTTATTATCAAATGTTGCCTTGATCATGTGACATTGTAGATGGGATCTGATTTTTTGTTTATTAATAAAATATTGATGATATCATCCTCTGTTTGATCTTTGAAATCAAGAGCATTTTCTATAGTTAGAGGTGATCTCATATTTTCCATAAGATATGATACAGGTTGTTTTCTTGTTTTGATTATTGATAGACTTGGCTGGGCTGGGGGATATAAAGCTAAATTATTGACATGGTTTCCCCTTGTTATTGTCATGTTGCCTTGTCGACATCCAATATAAGCATCGACAATTGCCAACAAAGGTCTACCTAAGATTAACAGGTGTCCTTCTAGCCGATTCTTTGGATTGATAACCAGGAAGTCAGCAGGGTATTCCCATGAATCTACAGATACCATTACATCTTGTAGTGTACCCTCTGGTTTGACTACCGATCGGTCATCCAATTCCAATAAGGTTGTTGTTGGTTCTAGCGATGTAATGCCAAGTTTTTGACAGGTGGTGGTTGTTAGGATATTGATTGCTGCTCCCAAATCAACTAAGGCATTTGGAAACAATTTCCCATGGATTTTCACTGTCACTATAGGATTTCCTGGGTCTTCATATTTTACGGGTGTTTCCATTCCTGATAATAAGTCAGATAAAGTACCGACTATTTGGACAGTTGGATTGGTGGTTGTTCTCCTCTTTGGCTTTTTTATGCATAATTCCTTAACGGATTTTGCATATATAGGAATATCTTGGATAGCTTGAAGGAGAGGGATTTTTATATACAAATTTTTTAATTCTCCTAGAAGATCAAAATTAGGATGTTCTAATGGGCACGGTATGATTAATCGTTCTGGGAATGGTGGAGAGGAAGTTGTTACTTGTTGTTTATTTTTTTGTTGAACCTCCTTCTCTTTCGGTAATGTTTGTTCTACAGGTAACGGATCTTCAATATGAACATAATTATTTCTCTCCGTTTATACTATGCGCCCAGACCTTAATTGAAGGTCATTTCACTCCCTCAGTTTAGTTTCTAATTCTAGGGGTTCCATTATTTGGACAGACTGAACTGGCCTATTGTTTGGGTTTGGGTTGGGTTGGGCTGGGAGTTGTGGTCTTAAGTTGGTCTGAGGGTTTGTATAGGGAGTTGGCAGTGTAGGTTGAGAGAGAGGGATTGTTCCAGCTGGCTGATTTATAGGCCTTTTCCAGTTTGACTGCCAGGCCTGACTCTGGGAAGTAGAGGGGGACCATTGTGTTGGATAATTATTATTTTGCCAAAACGGTGGGCAGAAAGGAAAACTCGGCCAATTAGTTTGATATGTTTGGTTCGGCCATGATGATGTAGGGAATGACTGTTGTGACCAATTGGGGAAAGGTGGTTGATTTTGCCACATTCCACTATATTTTTAGCATTGTATTGAGGAGGCTGAAAAGAAGAAAATGGATCAGTTGGCATACCTGATTGTCGTGGCTGCCATTGTTGGTGCTGATTAAGCAGACATACCACTTCTGATTCTTCTTCTACCTCCTTATAAACTGCTTTTAGGCCAGGAAGCGAGGGACATCCTTTTGTAGGGTGATATTTTGTGCAAATGGCACAGACTTTGATGACATCCAACGGGCATTCTTTGTGGCTGTGTTTCTTCTTGCATCTGGGACAGAATATCGCCAAATTTTTCTCTGCTTCTGCTTGCTTTTGTTTGGCTTGCATAATGTTGAACTGCGTTGTTAGAGTCCCAAGTATGTCTGTCTTAAAATATTCTATCATATTTCCAATCTCTGCACGAGTCACACTTTCATTAGAGGTCTTATTGTCTCTTGTAATCATATCAAGTTTTGCTGATTTTAGCCTTGTATTTCCCATCGAACTCCTGATACAAAAGTCAATGATGTTAGCATAACTTTCCTGATATATATCACCTTTTCCCATAATATTCAATGTTTCAACCCATTGATCTTTCATTCCCCTAATTAATGTAGTTTTCAACACATCATCAGGTAAGGGTAGGGATGCATAAGGAGATCTCTGAATATTGTATTGAAACCGTTCCACATATTCTTCCAAGGTTTCATTTGGTTTTGCTGTCATTTGGAATATTTCATATTTTAGTTCCCGAGACCTGCAATAATCTTGATACTTCTTTAAAAATGCAGCTTTCATCTGATCCCAATCAGTTATGACACCCCCACCTAATCCCATAAACCATCGTGAGGCTGCCCCTTTTAATGTTGAAGGGAATAGTTTTAGTTTTTGGGGATCGGTGGTATAATCATATCCCCTGCATAACCCATCAAATTCAAACA
Source organism: Pinus albicaulis (assembly GCA_034641835.2). Taxonomy (NCBI): domain Eukaryota; kingdom Viridiplantae; phylum Streptophyta; class Pinopsida; order Pinales; family Pinaceae; genus Pinus; species Pinus albicaulis. The sequence goes on along the minus strand of CM076572.1, from coordinate 288,594,471 downwards.
AAAATGCATCTGGATCTTCTGATGTTAAGCCATGAAATGTGGGAATATGTTGAAGGGGAATGGCCTTCATAGGTGCATTGACTGCAGTATCTATTATAGGATATTGCAGCGTAGAGGTTTGTTGGGGTGTATGCTGATTATGTTTTTGGTTCTAGGCCATTTGGTCAAAGATGTGCCAATATCCTTCTAGGATATCCAAGGAATTTCTAGGCTGACTAGTAGGGACAGGAATGGCTTTGACAACACTCCCCTTGTCTGGAATAATGATTATTCCTTATTGACCTACTGTTTGAGGTGATTCAGGACCTTGGTTTTGAATAATTTTAACAACACTTCCCTTATCTGGACTGCTTATTGTTTGGGCTATTTCAATAGGAGATGTTGGGTCCCCTGTTTCTCCTGTTTCCCCTTCTCCTTCTTGGATATTACTAGAGTTCCCTTCTTGAGGGGAAATTATGCAAGGATTCTCAATTTCCCTCTGTTTGATTGTGTATCTCAGCAAAGACTTCAGATGGTGACTCTGTAACCTGAAGGGAACTAGTAGGCTGTCTAGAGATAGCTTTTCTAAATCCTACCGATGGCTGAGATCCAGTTATTTTAATGATTTCGTCAATAAAAGTTGTCTTCCCAAGGGTCACCGGTCCCTTAGGTTTTTCAATTTTAGGAGGAATTTTGTTTTCCTTAGTTGGTCTATTCATTCAAGAAAACAAACCTTCATTCCTACCTAAAGAAAGAAGCTTACCTACTTCTGTTGTGAAGCAGGCTATGAGCAAGTGTGTTTCTTGCCCAGTGTGCAGGTTCTTACCTTCCATCTTTAATACCCAATTCTTCGCGAGCAGAAGAAAATCAGCTGTGCATCACTCCTTTGAAATAGCATACACTCTCCCCAGCAACGGCGCCAAAATTTTTAGGTATAAAAAGGTATCTTTTGAACACCTAATTAGCCTACATTAATTATCAATCCAAGAGCGACTTTTTATTTCAAGAGTTTACTCTATTTGAGGCTGCAATTAACTAAGAGTAATGCTATGAAGATGTAGTATAGAATGTTGAATAAAAGAGTAAACGAATTCTTGTAAAGAAATCTAATTACAGTAACATAAATGGAAATGCTCTGAAATCTTAACTACATCAACCTGCAAACCATCGATCAGGGATACAGTAGCAGTAACTCTTTCCCTTATAAATAGATGCAACTAAAATCACACTGAGGGAAGATAACCAATCTGGGAATTTGGAAGCAGTAACCAGTGTCCTCTATAGTTGGTGATCTTGTTCTTAAAGTAATGGAAATGAAATCAAACTCAAACTGCTTGCTGATGAAAATAACTAAAAGGAACTTTAAAGGCTAGAAAGGAACAACAACTCATAATTCCTATGCATTTACAGCAACTGTAACCAATCTATCTGCTAATATGAAGCTATGAATCTGAAATTAACAATAAACAGAAATGGAATAGCAACATGAATTGAACAACAATTATAATTTTAACGCAATCAAGCAACTAGTCTCCAAACTCCAATCCTTCACACAACAGTAAGCAAAGATTAAGAATACAAAAAGCAAGGTAATTCCACCAGAGTTGGGCCCTTAGCGCTAGTGAAATACTTCTGGGCTACCTCAGAACTTAAGAGATGAAACGAAACGTGTCTTTAATATTAATCAGACATAAAGTATTACAGAGGCTGCTCTCTTAAAACCGAGAGTCAATAGAAATAATATTACAGAGGAAATGTTTAAATATATGAACTTTTTCCGACCCCTTGATCACTAAAGGACATTGCTTTATATATCAGACCTTGAGACGAGGAATAAGATGAGTTTGAACAACGATCCCTCAAGATCGAAGGATCCTGAGGGATTTGCTCCCCTTCGTTTAGTTATCATGTTGGTTTACTTTGACCGAAGTCGAGCTGTCCCTTGCCTTTTCTTAGAAATTCGTTCAGATCTCCTTGTCTTTGGCTGGATGTGGTTTAATGCTGATGGGGCAGCATTTGCATTAGTCTCAGCCTAGCCTTTGGTACAGCTGTCCACTTCGTCCAATTCCTGATTTTGTCAACAAAAAGCAATATTTAATCATCTTTTTATAATAAACATACATCTCTCCAATTATACCATAATTATCATAATAAAATACCTTTATAAGGTAAAAAGGAGTATGTCTATAGTAAAATAATGAGAAAATACACAATGATTTCATACCTTTTTCACTGCCTAACAGGGACACTGGGCAAATTTTGTTTAGGCTCTATCTTGAGCTAGATTCGACCAATTTTGGAGTGCCAATAGTCAATTTCGACTATCTCAGACATTCCAGACTCATTGGTGAGGGTTTTAGAGCCATCAGAGGAATTTTGAGTAATTTTTTTCTTCAGTGAATTTCTATGGGCCACTAGGACCACCATGGGCCAGGAGCAGTTTGAGGCCTAACCAAGGCAGCTAAAGGCCTTATTCAAGAATCTAATAGTCAATTTTGGATGTTTCAGATGTTTTGGAACTAATGGTTTGGTTTGTAGAGAATGTATAGGAATTTTGAAGGCCGATATGCTTCAGTGAAGTTCCAGGGGCCATTAGGGCCAACAAGTGCTAGCAATAGTTCAAGGCTAGCTAGGGAAGCTAGAGACCTTATTCAACAAACCAATAGTAATTTATGATTGTAATGAGAATTATGAATCCATTTATTGAGGTTTCAGAATCTTTTTAGGACTTCTATAGGTTGAGAACCCACATAGAAATTTTCTTTGACCCTAGAGCCAAAGGGTGCCACTAGGTGTTGGAGGCGAAACCGGAGTAGCCAGAGGCCAATTTCGGTGAACCAATAGTTCATTCTGACTATTTTTGGAATTATGAATCTAATGAAGGGATTTTAAGATCCATTTTAAGACTTATAGAGCTTAAGAAGCTACAGGGAATTTTTGGGTAGCTGAGGGCCAATCGTGGAGGGAGGCCTAGATTGGGGATGTAGTTCTCATTTGGAGAAAATGATCAGCCATTTTGGAGGTCTCATATGTTCTGGAGACAATAGGCAAGGATTCAGGGACAGAAAAATAATTATGAAGGAGTTAGTACCATAGAGAAGCTCAGGGTAGCTCAAGTGCACCAATAGAAGGAATCAAGTATAAGGAAGCCTAGATCTTCTTTCAGAGTGATGACAAACATGATAAGGATATAATGGTATTCTAAACCCATTGGTTCAGTTCATATAACCATTGGAGTTGAGTTTTTAACTTGTAAAATAAAATTTTCCATAATCCCAAAGAGCCAAGTCAAGATGAAAAAGGCTCAAGGAGACGTAGCCCACGATATTCGGGTGAACTCCTAGATTACATTTGTCGTTATGTGTTGATATTTATTTTCTGAATTATATGGCTGTTGTACATATTTAATTTCAGAAAAAAACAAATGGACTTAAAACACATAAACAGTTAAAAAACATACACTTGTTTCAAGTATAAATTCCACAAAAATTGAAGTATAAACTAGATATTTTATTTATTTAACCGAGTGGGAGGTTCTTGAAAAGCATAAGAAGTTATCCAACCCATTTTCAAATTAAGTTGGTATCAGAGCACTTGGTTGCTTGATTGATAGAGAAATATCTTGCTTTTTTTGACTTAAAAGGTGTTTAAACAGTCACGCAAAAACATTTGACTATTTGCAAACTGACGTTGTTTGAGTTTGCTAGAGGTGAAGGGAAAGCTATTGATAGCTAAGTACAGAAGAGGATAAGAAGGAATAAAGGCTAAAGGCATCATCCTTACCCAAAGGACCTCAAGGAAACCCTTGAAGCACAAAAGGGTTTGTTTTCAAAAGGATGCTTGAAGAAGAGCTTGACTTTACAACATTTTTGTTAAAAATATTTTCCAATTATTTTGAAAGCTTTGTGAATTTTGTTAAAGTTTTTTAGTTCATATTTATGATGAACACTTCTACAAGTGAGGTCTCAAAATCCTCCTCCTTCACAAGATTCTTCGATGAAGACATGAAGCGAAACTTCTACATCTTGAAGGATATGGTGCAAATTTTGTTTGAAGATAGAAGAGAAAGCACTATACTTCATGAGAAATTGGTTGCTATGAAGGAAGAGAAAGAAATACTTCTTCAAAGAATGCATGATATGGAGATGCAGCTCCATCAAGCCCAAGTGGCCTTAACCAAGAACATGCATGAAGTAGAGTTAATTCACTCTAATTTGTCTTCAGTTTCCTGTTCAGAAAGATGTGTTGGTTCACTTAAAAAGCACACTAGAGGTATAGGGTACAAGTTGATGTTTAAAATGGGATATAAAGGCAAGGGTTTAGGCAAACATGCACAAGGCATGATTGATCCTATTTTGGTTGAGGAACGACCTAAGAAATGTGGTTATGGATATGTTCAATCTAATGGCGAAGACTCCAAAGCCATGAAGGCATGTGAGGAAACTTCAAAAAGAAATTTTGTTACAAGTTCTAAACCACAAACATGTCAAGTTTGTTTTCAAGTCGACTTCCATTGTTTGAAGCCTATGTTGCAGCAAGAATATTGTAGACATGCATCTTATGGCGATCATGCGAGTTTGGATAGCTATCAAGACATGAACATTGATGTTAGTCTTCAAAGGAAAGTTGGAACCTCTACTAGTTCATCTCCTCATGAAGGTAAAAAATATGGACATGCAAAGAAGCATGTGAGGTATAATTCTTCCCATAGTCAAGTTTATTATGTTTCTGCATGGCATGACAATTCTTCATGCTTGAATGGAAGAAAGAGTTCATGTGCATATTATGGTCTGTGTAACCATGTTGTTTCAAAATGCTGGAAGAGGATGAAGGCATACAAGAAGTAGTTGAGGCAAAGGCAACTTGCAAAGAAGGTGCATAAGACTTGCGCACATTGCCAAAAGAAGAGACATGTTGTTTCCCAATGTTAGACATTGCATCCAACTAATCGTCCCAAGCATTTGAAGCAAGAGGACAGAAAAACTCGCGAAAGTGGAACCAAATATTCCATCATTGATGTGAGAAAGGATGTTTCACATGAAGAATATTTTCAGTAGCAAAACTCGCCATGGAAGTGGCTTGGTAAGAAGTGGTTTGACTTCTTAACCTAGTGAGACATAAATTCATTTGTACATATGAAAATTTCAGTCATGTATGTATTTATGTTGTAATCTCACATTTGTTTGAGCTACCTTGGATCGATGATCAAGGAAGCGATGTTCAACTACCTTCTGTAAACTTCTCACTAGAAATTTTCTGAGTGAGTTTAAGGAAGACAATTCATGATAGGAGGACAAGAGCATTCAGGAAGGGAAGTATTGACTACCTTCGAGTTGTGGTTCAAAGGCACTAGCCATGCAATGAAAGTGTATACAGGCTAAAAAAAAGAAGGTGTTGTATTCGCATCTACTGTATAGATCAGTATATCAGTCTTTTTGGGTCCAAAAGATTCCCAATGGGGAGGTGTGATCATATTTGGATCATGGACCTAAGTGATAGCTCAATTTTCAAAATGTTTGAAAGTATGTCTAACCTAAGAAACCAGATATATCTCGTCTTCTTGAGTTTGACGTGATCAACGGTTCAAAAAACTGACACCGTATGAAGAAGTTATTGCGTTTTTAAGTTTTTTATATATTAATATATATTATTAATTTTTAAAATTTTAATATTATAAAATTTCACATTTTTTATTATAACCCAAAATCTAAGTTTAAAAAAAACACCTTAACGTGGAGGCATAACCCAAATCTAAGTTTAAACATTTAAGTGATGGGTAGAAGGCATATAGTGTATTTATTATTATATGGTTCCAATATGTTACATAGTCCACCTTTGGTCCACGTGATGGGTAGAAGTTCCCGTGAAAAAAAAAATTTACCACCCAATGCAACTGTCGTCACCATAATTTAACCCCAATGGAGTTATCACATGTTATGGTTATTCAACCGACAGGTCCGCCTTTAACTGGAGTTCCACTAACCAAACCGGGGTTATTGTCGTTAGTTCTGCTCCACATTTAATTTGACCGTGGATTTTGGGGGGCATGTGCCCAACCCAAGTGGTTAACATTTAATTTTAATGGTTAGCCTCAGGCCTGGAATTTCAAATCCCTTCTGCCTGTCAAATGAAAATTTTATGACGTTTTTAAATTTTATGTGCCTTTCACTTTACGTTTTATCTCAATTATCTACCTTTCATAAACTAAACTAGTAGCATTGGATATTCCATCCTTCGAGCTAGCTCTTTTATGCAATAATCAAGTCATAACTCTATGTTTTGTTCATAAAGATTGAGGATAGAATCATATAGTGCAAATGCTAATAAACTAAATGAGTAGCATTATATCTTCCAACATTCTTTTTTTTAATGCAATAATCCAGCCTTAACTCTATTTTGTTCATAAATTGTTCATAAAAGTTTATTTTAAAATCATATAGTTTACACATATAGTAGTGACTTATCAATACATTTGTAGTGATTCTAATAAGCAGTGTGCAACATCCAGCAGTCTTGACCATCCAAGCCTTAGAGTGTGAGTAGGAGTGTGAGTGGTCTATCAGATTAATGATATGAATTTATAGTAGGACATTTAAACAATGAAATCCTTGCAAAAATTATAACATAAACTCAAAATTCTTAGATAAAATACAAAAACTTTTGCAATAATAGATGGTAAGATTTTCGGAGAAACTACAAAAAATTTTCAATGGGAATATCTTAATACATAAATTCTCTATTAAACATACCCTATAAGAAATTTCAAAGCTCAAGAATCCTTCTTGACTTTGTATCTTTCCATACCTTATATATTGCATGCCAATCAACATTAGATGGTTCTGGTCCATTCAAAGATATTCTCATTAAAGCATCCAGTGTATCCAACCCTAGCCTTGATTTTCTAATGTCCTTGATGATGTTTTTCTTAGAAAATCCTCTTTCGCAATCTACTGTACTTGTAGGAATAGTGAGCACAGCTTGCCATAATTTCATCATATTAGGATAAGTTTTGTGCCATTGTTTTGTGTTACGAAATACTTTCCATGTCTCTTTCATAGAAAAACCCTCACAAGCTAGATTTAATGAATCAACAAAAGGGTGCAACTCTCTTTTACAAGATTTAACATCAAATAAAGCTACAAATCGAGCATCTCTTGATACAGTATGTTGCAAATGTAGAAAAAGCTTTAAAATCCAACGCTCTGAATTTTTCTCACAATTGTGACACTCTTTTGGATAATAACAAGGGCTGAACAATTTTGTTGCATTAAAAAGATGAAGGTCTGGAAATCTTTCATTTAAAGAGTCTATGAGAGTCTCTATATAACCTTCTGTGAGTTGTTGACAACTCTCTTGTGTACCTTCAATACAAGGCTTCATAGATTGTTTCCTTGCTTCACTGGATTGAATATCCATGGTTGAGATAGAGATGTATCGTAATTCATCTCTCTCTACCATTGTTTCTTCCCCTTTAATATCAATGTATCCATTTTGAGAATCACTTAAAAATTTTGAAAGATAAATTGTGATTTCTGCAAATGTTTCTTTTCTTAGAAACCATCTAGATAATGTGCTTGTAGTTACTTCAAGAGCCAAACCAATAGTTGTAATGTCTACAGTTTCTTCTTGAAAATTCATATTCAACTTATTCAATTCCCCTAGCACATCAACAAGCATATGTAAACAATATTGGATAGAATATATCCGTGTCTTTTCATACCATGACGAAGTTTTTTTTTCATTTTTCCACAAAGTTAGAATTGCAGGCATAAGCTTCACAAGTCTTATAATAAATTCCCCCATGGATAACCATCTCACTGAATGTATCTGTAGAACATCAAGAACATCAATTTGCATGACTCTAAGCAAATCATTAAGTTCATTATTTCTCTTTGGGGAGTTTTGAACCCATGAATACACTTTGTTTGCAATTTTTTCAAGATATAATAACTCAGGTATTTTCTTAAACATCTGCTACTGCTAAAGACTCATGATGAGCCACACAATGAACTGTAATAAGGTTTGGATTGTTATTTTTCAAAAATGAAACAAGGCCGTTTTCATGTCCAATCATTGCTGAAGCCTCATCTGTAGAAACAACTATCAAATTTTTATATTCAAGACCTCTAACATCTATTAATTGATTGACACTATCATATATTATTTTCCCTTTTCCATCCACTATGTCATTGAGCTTCATAAACTATGAGATAGGTGGCCCAAGGCCCTTTGAATCTAAATATGTTGCATAAACAACAAGGTGTGGCTCTAAGGTTCGATCAGTGCTTTCATCAACCATTAATGAGAAGAAAGGACTTTCCAGCATATTTTTTATTTGAATCTGTTCAAGATGTTTTGATATGCAATATATAAAATCATTTGCAGACTTACGATTTGTGTAGGAAGAGTATTCTTGAGACTTTGGCATATATGGAGCTTTTGCATCCATTAGAAATTTGCAAATGTTTCTCATACTTTGAAATAGATAAATCTTCTTGACAGATGAAATATGCTACTTTCATTGTAGAAATCACCCTTTCCTTATTGGCATCTTCAACCTGGAATTGGTTTCATCTTTCTCTCTAGTGCATTTATCCATCTTGCCTTCGCATCTTTATGCACCAATGATTTTTCATGAGTAACAAGAGCATCATGTTGTAAGGTTGTGCAACCATTCCCTAAACCCCATGGTCCATTCATCCTATACTTCTCACAATAATTACACTTCATAGATATTTTATCATCACACCTCACATAATTCAACCAAAGAAACTTATCTAACCATTCCATACGAAAGTGTCTTTTTGTTTGCACTTTCATTTTTGAATTATTAGCAACTTCTTCATCAACTTCATTTGTTTCTTCATCTAGATCATCATCAGAAGAACTTCCAAAAATTTCATGTAATTGTTCTTCTACATGAGCATTATGGGTTTCTTGAGCTGTTTCTAAATTTTTCTAAGCTTTTCAAGTTTGTCCTTTTGTCCATCCATACATTTCCCCAATTGTAGCTTGTATCTTTCTCTTTTGAGACATTTGTGGATTTATAATAACCTGTATAAAAAAAATATACGTGAAAAGTAAATTTAATATTTTCTAATAATACATATTTATTTATTATCTAAAAAACATAAGTATTGTTAAACCAATTATAAAAAACAGTGTTGAAAAATGTTAAATGTTAAAAGAGAAAGTATTAACAATTACAATAGATCATACTAATGGAGCTTAAAAAATTGTTAAATAAAGTTTAACTATTATATATAACAACTCATAACAACTCAATTCAACAAGCTTCACATGCAAGCCTATAATCAAGTAAAAACATACCTTCATATTTAATAATTCAACTCAAAACCTGAAAATGAGATTTGAGGGTGAAATAATGAGTTTACATTTATTTCAAAGTATTTAAAAGTGGGCAATGAAATGGAATGACACTTTTGCATCTAATAGTTCTAAAATTTATTAATGTAATTTTATGGGTTAATAAATAAAATTAATATAAATGTTTTATTAAATTTATTTAAATATATTAGTAATTTTGTATTTTTAGACTATATTTTCATTGTCTCAATGATAATGTAAAGTTTGAAATAAGAGAAGAACTATAACATAATATAATCATGTTTTTTTTTTATGTAGTTGATTAATATTTTTAAAGTAATAGAGAGTTAGCTCAAAGTATTGTAGTTAACCGTTATTTTTTTAATAAAATAAAATAATAAAATAGATTTAAAGATATGATATTTTATGAAGTATTAAGATAAATATTTTTAATAAAATTAAATTATAAAATAAATTTAAAATATTTTACTATATCTATCTATACAACCTAATATTGTAATTAGTTTGTCAATTTACTTAATTTTGAATATGTATATACTCCCAAATTGAAATTTATGGCCCATTTTTTTTACCAAGGCTTTGGATAACTTGCACTTTTCCAGATTACAACTATGAGATTTATTCAAGATTCATAAAAAAAAAAAAGTAAAGAAAAAAATGTTAATAACTACATGTTTTTGTTGTGCAAGTTCAATCTAAAATGGCTTATTCACATTAGCATTTTATACAAGTAAAGTACTCAACACTCAAACTTGATTTGAATAAATAACAAAACCATCTTGATGATTACTATGAGAAAAATGTAAAGTAAAAAAAAATAAAAAAAATAAAAAAAATTTACTTCTCTTTTGAGAAATACCAATTTCATTCCAGAAATTTTCCTTTATTGGAAGGAATAATATTTAGAATTTCTATATGCATTTAAAAAAACAAAAACCACACTATAATTTCTTTAAAAAAATACAAAAAATAAAAAAATTTAGTATAAACTTCAGGTGAAAAACACCAAAAACATTAAAAAAAAAAACTGCAACCAAAACAATTTGCACCATAAAATCTGTGAGATGTCAATAGCATGCAATTATCAAATTAATAAAATTAATAAAAAAATACTATTAAATGAGGCCACTTCACGATGTAGATATCTTAACTTGTCTTAGTTTGCTCCTGGACTCCAATACTCTAGGTTTGGTAGGTTCTTAGTAAGCTCCAAATTCTACAAGATATTTGTTCAAATGTTAAGATTAGGGTCTATCATAGACCTTACACAGAGAACAAACATAAACCTTCTTTATTTCAAAATCATGATATTTGTATGCCACATATATGAGGTGTTAGTGCTACAATTATGAGCCACTGCAACTACTATTCCATAGACTAGCCCGAGCTACCTCACTAGTCACAAGTTACCAATATGAGCTTGAAGAGATGACTATCCAGGTGGCTACTACAGATCTAAGCTCGATCCTCCCCAAAAAAACTAAGTCATTCACAAGATGAATTTCCACTAATTGTTCTTATTTGAGTAGTTGTCCATAGTTTGCTACACAAGTGACTCTTAAACAGGCTTGAAGCTCAGAGGTAGTGGTCTCAATAGATAAGTTTGCAACAGTTCATGGGGTTTTCAACTGCAATAAGACCAATCTTGAAGGAGCCTTATCACAGTCAATACACAAATTTGAGCATTAGCTTCCACTGTTGATTTTCATATAGACAGAGTTCATTTTACACTAAAATTTAAAATCTACCATAGTTTGAAATCTACTTGAAATTGTCCCTATCAAAAGTTTGAGTTGTCCAAATGTGTGCCTTCAAGGTGAAAATTTTCTGAGCCTCTACAAGAATGTTCCAGTAGTGGTCTCAACAGATAAGTCTGCAACAGTTCATGGGTTTGTCAACTACAATAAGACTGATCTTGAAGGAGCCTTATCATAGTCAATAAACTTCAAGTAAATGACACAAATTTGAGCATTAGCTTCCATTGTTGATTTTCATATAGACCGAGTTCATTTTACACTGAAATTTAAAATCTGCCATTATTCGATGGTGGTCTCAACGGATAAATGCACTTAGCAGTTCATGGGTTTGTCAACTACAATAAGACTGATCTTGAAGGAGCCTTATCATAGTCAATAAACTTCAAGTAAATGACACAAATTTGAGCATTAGCTTCCATTGTTGATTTTCATATAGACCGAGTTCATTTTACACTGAAATTTAAAATCTGCCATAGTTTGCAATCTACTTGAAATTGTCCCTATCAGAAGTCCGATTTGTCCAAATGTGTGCCTTCAAGGTGAAAATTTTCTAAGCCTCTACAAGAATGTTCCAGTATACAGCCTAGTAATTTCATGGAAATAAATGTGAGTAATCACTCTTGAATCATAATTTATAATAATAATTTTCATTAGAGTATAAAGAATTTTCAAAATGTTGGTCTATTGCTATAATTCTTATTGAAAAAATATTAGCAATGCAGAGTTTTCAAAAACACTTGAGCAAGTTACATAATAAATTAATTTAATTATTGACACAAAAAACTCACAATTTTGTTTTGTGGACTAATATAACATATGCATAATCATATGCAAAAAAAATCATTATAAATTATTAATGTATTATAAACCATAAAATGTTAACAAAATAGAATAAATACAAATGAAATGAAATACAAAAAAATAAAATTCACACAAATTTTTTTCCTTGAATTTGAAAATGCATCAAAGCTCAAGCTACCAACCTTACCTTAGTTTGAGATGCTCCCCACGCTGGTTAGATTAGGCTGATAGCAGTAACACTTCGAATTGAAAAAGAATGCACAGTCTAGACTTCAACCGCAAATTCTTCAACAGTGCAGTCTTCTACAAATTCTTCAATAGTGCAGTTGGGTAGGGTAAATTAAAAAATGCATGTGAATCTGTGATATATTGAGCGATGTTAATAGTTACTGCTTTTGGCAATTAGTAAGTAGAGAAAAGCATGGAACTAGATGAAAAATTCTTGAGCAAATTTATGGAACGAGATGACAAAGCAGTAAAGTAGTCTCGTAAATTTCTTTGGAAATTAGTAAATAGAAAAAATCATGGAACGAATTAGAAAGTTGTTACATCGGCCGCCCACATGCACTGTGTACATAGTAGATACTTATTATTATTGCTAAGTCAGATCATATGAAATCAAAAATCTCGAAAGTAAATTTAGAAATTCCCCGTGAATTCAGAAGTTCCCAGTGAATTATTGTAGTATGTGAATTATAATATATAAGAAATAATTTTGAGAATTTGTATTTTTTAGTACAATAAAATTTTACGGCTTCTATTTTTAAGTGAACGTCAAAATGATGGGACTCAATGTATTTTACACGTCAGGTTTGACGTGCACAATTTTTGCGCGACCGTAAAAAACTTCGTCAAAATTAAAATACGTCCGATAGGACGTCAATTTCCAGGCCTGGTTAGCCTCACTAAAGTTTAGAGCACCACTATTTTTATGGAAAATGGTCGAATTTAAGTGCAATTAAGTGCAGTTCCCCAAATTTAGTGGAGTTGATTTAGGGGACACTAGGCAAATTTTCTTTAGGCTCTATCTTCAGTTATATTTGACCAATTTTGGAGTTCCAATAGTCAATTTAGACTATATAAAACATTATAGACTCATTATTGAGGGTTACAGAGCCATCATAGGACTTTCTAAGGCCAATATGCTTCAGTGAAGTTCCAAGGGCCACTAGGGCCAACAACTGCCAACAACAGTTCAAGGTCTAGCCAGGGCAACTAGAAACCTTATTCAACAAAAAAATAGTCATTTCTAACTAAAATTAGCATTTTGAATCTAATGATCGAGGTTTCAAAATATTTTGAGGACTTCTAGAGGTTGAGAACTCACAGAGAATTTTTCTTTGACCCTAGAGCCACGGGGTGCCACCAGGTGTTGGAGGCGAAACCGGAGCATCCAACGGCCAATTTCAGCAAAAAAATAGTCTATTATGACTATTTTTAGCATTATGAATCCAATGAAGGGATTTGAAGAGCCATTTTAAGACTTCTAGAGCTATATAAGCTACAAGGAAGTTTTGGGCAGCTCAGGGTCAACCGTGGAGGGAGGCGTAGATTGGGGATGCAGTGCTCATTTGGAGAAAATTATTAGTCCATTTTGGAGGTCTGATATGTGCTGGAGACTGTAGGTGATTTTTCATTGATAGAAAAATAGTTCTGAAGGAGTTAGTGCCATAGAGAAGCTCATGGTAGGTCAAGTGCACCGATAGAAGGAATCAAATCTAAGGAAGTCTAGATCTGTTTTCAGAGTGATGAAATCCATGAAAAGGATACAATGGTATTATAAAACCATTGTTTCAGTTCAAATAGCCATCGGAGTTTATTTTGTAACTTGTAAAATAAATTTTTCCATAATCCCAAAGAGCCAAGTCAATATGACAAAGGCTCAAGGAGATATAGCCCATGATATTCGGGTGAACTCCTAGATTAAATTTGATGTTATGTGTTGATTTTTATTTTCTTCATTATATGTCTGTTGCACATATTTAATTTTAGAAAAAAACAAATGGAATTAAAGCACTTAAACAGTTAAAAAACATACGTCTGTTTCAAGTATAAATTCCGCAAAAAATCAATTACAAACTAGATCTTTTATTTGTTTAACTGAGTGGGAGGTTCTTGAAAAGCATAAAAAGTTATACAACCGATTTTCATATCATGTATAGTCATTATATTGTTACATTTGTATTCATTTTGTTGTACTTTTGTATGTATATGTATTATTTTGTACACCGGGTGTAGGTGTATGTGTTTTTTTGTACACCGGGTGTAGGTGTATGTATTGTGTTATACACTGGGTGTAGATGTATGTGTTGTGATATACACTAGGTGTAGGTGTATGTATTATGTTTTTTGGTACACTAAGTGTAGGTGTAGGTGTTGTGATGTAAATTGTGTATGTGTATGTGATTGAAGAGAAGAGAATCATTGGGTGCTTTTCGGGTGTGGCAACAGATCTGGTGTGTGTACAGAGAGAATAAAGGTAGAAAAAAAGGACAAATTGAAATATAAGTATCAATATTTCATTTTAGTTTTAACTATGCATGTGATATATGACTCTAGTTTATGATGGTTACATGTGATATATGATTTTGAGTATGATGGTTTTGTTTTGATATAACTAGAAGTATTATTCTTATACATGATGATTTTTTCGAAGAGATATTTTGACCTATTGTGACAGGAAGTAAACAAAATTGCAGGTGTACCTTATTGATGAGCCACTAATGAGGTACAATTTGAATTTATTTCAATTCAGTTTGAATATAATGGAAATTATGTGCTTGGTATAGGAAAGAATGGAAATTCCTAGTAGGGTGGTTGGAATTGACCGTAAGAATGTTAGCAATAAAAGTAAAAGGAATCAGAACAAGAAATTGTATGTTGGTAAAGCACTTCAAGAGAAGGTCCATTATGGGATAATGGTACCCAATAATGTTCATTTTTTTCCATGTGAATGTTATGAACAGTATGATGGTTTTGAGGTAGGGATATGCCTTGGTTTTTGGACCTTCCGATGCAAGGAGACCTTGCTAAGGGATGGATTGCCTGGTATAGGGGATGTCAGGGAAATTGGAAGGAGAGTGAATACATGGAAGTGGATGACTAGATTGGAATGTGTAATAGGGAAGGGAAGGTTGGGTGGTGAATTTTCTTTGGTCATTAGCATTTCCAGATGGAATCAGATGCACATTGAGAGTGTGCCTTGGAACAATGAGTTGGTAATTGTTCATTGAGAGGACAAGTGGCACAGGATTGTGGTGTTGGACATTGGATGCAGGTTTGAATTTGGCCGTGGATTCTGGACTTCTAGGGCAGGAGTTGAATCATGGTACTACTTTTGAGCATGGAGGTTTGAGCCTTTGGATTGCCTTGTTGTGGATGCAAACATCATATCCTCTTATTCGTTGGTTAGATAAAATGTGCATATGTTTATATGTGTATATGATTATTAATATTTTATCGAGTTGTGGCAATAAATCTCCATGGACTACATATTTATTTTTTGGTTGAATAAAATGTGCATGAGGATATGTGGTTGTGATTTTAAATACCATAATAAGTTTTGTTAAAAAGCTCCAGTAACGGTATGATTGTTTTTCTTTCACTAGTGGTCATTGTAAAAAATGCAATGATTTGTGTTATAAAGCTCCATGGGAAAGTTAATATGTTTTGTTTTCACTGGTCTTGTTTCTTATAGGTGTCATTGAACACCAAGATTGGTTTTCACCTAAGGAGGGGGTCTATAACATCCCTAGGTTAAAAATCCATGCAATAAAGTTAATAAAGGAAAAATAGGACCAATGTCGTGGGACATATATTCCAAGTTGAATGTTGGGAAAAACATCCTAGCGGATGTTCATTTGGTTTATTATGGCTAAGGGGAAATTGGAAAAGGAATTGGAAATGGCTTTGAAAAGGAAAATAAGAATTATTTGGAATTTATTTATGAAAATAATGGAAATTAAGAGAAAAGGAAGGTGAAAGTCACAGGTTGCATGTGAGAAGGAAAATGAAGGAAAATAAATGGAAATTGAAGAAATAAGAGTCCCCATTGATAAAAAGGATTATGAGGATCAGTTCATGGCCTTTTGACTATTTTTGGCTAGAGATATCTCTCCATTCTCCCTCTCTCACTCACTTAAAGCATTCTCGGAGCACTCTATCATTGGAGAAAGGAAATCAAAGGAAAGACAAGGAAGGTAAAGGAAATCAAGGATCAATCAAGGAAGAGTTGGATCAAGCCGATACAATGGGATTACTTGCTTGTATCCTTTCATCTATGATATCCTTGCTAGTTTTGGCATGCATGGTACATGCATGTGTGTATTTGGTTCTCTTGTTGGCATTGGCATGGGTTTCGCCAGGGTGTGACCGTGACTTTTAGGCTTTCCTTTCCATTTTTAGATAGCCATGGTGTGATGGGGTTGTTTTCGTTGGTTGAGTCAGATTTTTATATGGTTTCGAAGTTGATTGAGGTGGTCTTAGGAAGAATCACAAGGCCTAGGAATCCATGGATCGATAAAGGTGGAATTGCAGTAAATCCTAGTTGTGTAAACCCTCATTGGGCCTACGAATCCTTGACCAGTAAATGGTGGTATATATGGTAAATCCTAAAGGTGGAGATAGAAACATTACTCATGGTTTAGGTGGAGAGATACAGAGGCATCATGCTTGTTTATGGCTTAGTGATCCCTAGACTGGTAATTGTGGGATTGTGGTAAAGCCTTGTAGTGTATGTTTCTTGTTTGGGCGTAGGAATCGTGGACCAGTGTATGTCAGGATATACCGTAAAGCCTAGTTGTATAGGCGCTTTCTTTGGGCCTAGAAATCCTTGACCAATTTTGGAAGGATATGTAGTGAAGCCTAAGAAGCATGGTTAGTTTCGTTGTGAGTCCACATTCATGCTTAGAATATGGCATGGGAGAGACTGGCTAGAAGAAAATTTTGGTTCAACCCAATATATGGTCGGGTGGTATGTGGAATTCCCTTACTTGGCTGTGTTTTTCATATGAATAATAAAAATCTTCATCTTGAGTTTTATGAGAGAATGTGCTTGATATTATGTGATTTTAATGGTTGTTCTATCATTGTTAATATGTTGGTTATAAGCATGGTTTTATGACATATTCTAGTTATGACCCTCAACATATTTTGACTAGTAAATGAATGGTTAATGAATGTATGACCTAATAGATGATAATGCAGCTATTGTGAGAGGGCATCAGACCTTCTTAACGATTCTCAGATAAGTATGAGATCCTTATGTTCAGATGTGTAATTATGATTTGTAGATTACATTTTCATGATGTGTTTGAAGAAATGTCTATCATGGTTAGGACTTGCTAGGTCAAGTTATTTTCTAAGTTTTGTATGGAAGGATTTGTTCTTGAATCTTTCATTATCTTGGAAAGTTTCATCAAGTTTTGGGTAGTGACCTAGAGTCTAGCCCTAAAAAGGTCACACATTTTTCATTGTAACATGCACAAAACTATTAAATTGAGACTGCAATCGCTCCCTTACATGCTTATGCATGAACATGGAGGCTTTCATTCACATGGGTGTAGGATTTTGCATGCAACTGGGAGTGTAGGTCAGTGAAAAGTAAATTTAGCTCGGATTTTGGGAACCTAGAATGGTGGATTATCCCTTGGGGTTCCTGTAGCACCTAAGGGAAGTCAGTAAGGTTTTGGTTTGTTGATTCCACTTCATTAAGGTGACTTAGAAGGTTGAATATTATCATAGTAACTCTTCATCACATGTTTACCCCTGTAGTTCGGTTAACTTGGGTAAATGTGGGAAAAGGTGGTTACACTCATAAGTCCATGAGCTAAGACAACCAATTATTGAACAACAAGTTGCAAGTCAACACCAAATACCATTCCCTAGGCTGAGACTAAGTGCCAAGTCATAAGAGAGGAGCCCATGAGGGTATATGCACAATGCACTAGTTACGATGTGAAATTTTGGTGCATATAAATGCCATAGAAACATTTCACTCCTGCAATGTGATATCAATCCCATGCAATATAAAAAAAAAATAACACACAACACGATTTTAAAACCCTAATGATCCAAATCTCTCCACAATGTATATGATGAAATTTGTAGGTGTGGGTCGAAGGCCAAATGATAAGGTGCATGTACAACTATTAAACAAGTGTGAGTATTCATGTGAACCCAAACATCTAAATTTTAAGAAGACCAAATTCATATGTTGAAAGTGGATGCAAATTTCGAGTGCCAACTATTTATTTATTCCATGTGTTAAGTTTATATGTTTGATGGACTTGCTAATTGTCAAATTCCAAGGAGGCACCTAAGTTCCATAAATACAGGGAATTACTCAGTTGAATGTTAAGTGCATATGTGCAGAGAAGTAGGATCACCATTTGTTTAAATGCCATCACAAATTCTCACTCAAATTAAATTACTTGTTAATCCAAACAAATTTAGAGACTTCCATGAGGAGACACAGTTTCTTTTATTTCACAGGTTGTTAAAATTGTTTCCCTTTTAAGCAGTTTCAGAGGAATTTTATATGAATTTTTGGAATCAATAGGGATAGATAATTGTCTTTTTGGATTGTTAGATAAATGGAGAACACCCAGACATGCGTTTTGGTTGATAGGATATGGCAATTTTGTTTATTGCCTCTCTCAACAGGGGCTATTACAAAAAGGATGATTACCATCAAAGAAATGTCAGCAATGGATAAGTACTGAGAAAAATGTATTCCCAACTTGCACAACAACATAAATATTTGAAATAATGAATATCATATTTAGTTAATGATGAACCCAAATTTCAAAGCAAATCTAGTATTATTTGAGCATTAATCTCAGCAGTTGGAAAGAAAACTCGAAATCCAAATCTTTAGGGATTTAATTTAGGCATTATCATCGACAAATTTGATAGTCAAAATATAGATGGCAGTGAGCACTTCTTTCCAAGACTTAGAATTCAAAAAATTAGTTAGATGGTTATGAACACTTAGCAAATCCTTTCCACACTTTAGGGCACGAATAGTATTTTAATTAGTACGATTTCAATTTATGAAGATGAGTAATGTTAAAAATGTGTAGTTTGAGTTTAATTTCTAGAAATTTAAACAAACATGTTCTCACTCTACTACAAGAACCCCTTATTATATATGCATGCCACTCTTATAATTTGTATGATGCCAGATCACAAAACCATTCTTAACAAACTAGATCTATAATGCAAGATGGTGGAGCCATAAATGTGGATGAAATATCATAGAAAGGATTTGGTATGGATTATCTTCTTAAGATATAAAGTCAAAAGAATTAAATAAGGGGGAATGTATTAGATCACTAAGCCGTGTGCAAATTTCTAATAAGCCGCATTTTTTAATAGTTTAATCCTTAGTAGCACTGGAAAATTGTGTGTGATATGTAGTTCCATATTTTATAGGTGTCTTTTTTCTATTTATAGATGGAAAGAAATAGTTTTAAAGTCAAGGCTATATGCTAGTTTTTTTGTGGCAAAGGTATTCGGATCCTTGTCACAACGAAAAGGGAATTTCAAGCAACACTAGTTAGCTTCACGAGATAATGCATCATTGACAACTATTATATACAAGAAGGTATTTTTCCCTAGAAATTAAACATAAAATTCACATTGTTGACATTCCTCATCTTGAGAAAATTGAAAATGAACTCATTCAACTATTATTGGTCTTAATAATGATCATCATCTATCATCTCATCTCATCAAATCAGATCAGGCAAGCCTTGTGGGCTTCTATGGGAACCCATGTCATGAAACCACAACATGATGAGGTATAAATTCCATATAATATTATGGAATATAGTCTTGGGCTTCCATAGGAAACTAAAAATTTCCCTTATGTGACACATATTTATTCTCATGCAACCAAAAAAACAAAACAACCTATCCACCATTCCACAATTAAAACAATTTAATCACAACACCAAATTTTTAAGAAATCGTAGATTAAATATGAACATTGATCTGATCTGATTTATAAAATTTGTAAGAAAGGAAGGAAACATTAATATACCATGTAACCCTGACATGCCATAAAAAATAGTAAACCATCAAAGTAAAAATTACCATGCACTAATTTCTTTCTTGCACATAAACATCAACAACTTCTATCAATTTACAATCTCCCATATAAAAAGAGAATGTGAATGAAATTATTTTTCATACTAGGGAGGATATCATAATGAACACAATGATATACTATCATAATTAAGATGTAATTAGACCAATCATTGCAGTGTTGGAAATAGCATATGTTCTAAATATGAACATGATACAAGCCTAGGTAATAGGGTGCCTTTGTTTTGTGGATAACAAGATGATCTCAGTGGAGAGAATAGTGATGTATTCCCAATGATCATATAGAATTGTAGATGAAACTCCAAGGAGCAATCTAGAGGAAGAATATATCTAATTGAATTGTGGGTGTGTTATGGACTAGCTAGCTGTTTTCCACTACATTTTTACCTTCATATATCACTTCTTTGAAAATGGATCTAAGGTGTGCATAAAATTATGAACCCATATCTGAATATAAACCTCCTATAATATTTTTTCCAATAGATCTAATTGAATTGCGTGTGTGTTATGGACCTAGCTAGTTGTTTGCCACTACATTTTTACCTTCATATATCACTTCTTTGGAAATGGATTTAAGGCGTGCATAAAATTATGAACCCATATTTGAACAGGAACCTCCTATAATATTTTTGTTAATAAAAAAAGTTGTGATTTATTGCATTGAAATACATGTTTTCTCACATATTATTATTCAATAATCCCTAAGTAGAGATTGGATAAAGTCTCCTATTATGTATTTTCATATCAAGTGTTGTGGGAAAATAGATGGTCAATAGAGATAAATGTGGGTGAATTCTATATTGTAATTATGTGACTTGGAATTTTCTAAATACATGCTCTATTCATCATGCATTGCATGGTATGTACAATCAGAAAAATTATTGTCTACTAGTTGTGTCATAACCACTATTTGTAAAGTGCATCTCAAGTGATTTAAGCCCTAATTTTCTATGGGCTTGACTAGTTGTAGAATTATTAGTAATGGGTAGAAGGTTATTAGTGTCATGCTTATGGGAATTGGTGACAGACAGACTGCCAAAAGACATGTAAAATTAATTTATTGATAGCTTATGTGAGACCATATTCTTAATCAACCTTGTTATTCGATCCTTTCACTTACTAAGAACATGGAATTACTAGTGTTATTTTCAACTTGTTTTCTTTCAATTTAAGGGATTTTGAGTTTCCAACAGATCAATGTTAAATCTGTCAAATTATTTAAACATTCTACATTGATATAAATTTCTTATAAAAAAATTTCTTTGCATCTTGTTTCAGGGGAAAATTTAAGAAATTTCCTTTTGATTATGCCATATACTAATTGATTTATGCATCATTTCAAGCCTTTTTGCTATGATTTAAAAATAGAACCTCCCAATGGAAACCCAATTTATATGGCCCTAGGTTTTACATTATTGTATCCATTTCTTGTATACATTAAGATCTATTTAACAAGAGCTAAAGTATTCTTTAAAAGAGATACATAAAATGATAAGAGATCAAGATAGTTGAAATTAAATTCAACTGAAAATATCATGAAGGCTAAGATTTAAAGGAAATGTATCATCAACACTTTTTTGTTTATATGGAAGCTAGAATTTATCATTATTGTAGTGATTTTAATATTATGCTTTCAAATAACTTCTATTTAATCTTTCCAGACCTTCCTGTTGCATTCATAGCCTATGTCTTCCATGTAAAAATCAAGATGAATTTACCCTACAAAGTGGCAACATGCTTAAATTTGGCATCGGTGATAAATTTGGGTATAAGGTCATACCGAGTCATTGGAAAAAGCCTTATTACTACCTATATTGAAGAAAGTAATTTTGGTTGCATCCTTAACAACACTAGAAACTTGTGCATCATATGTAGGTTCGTATTTGGTAGTTTCCATTATTTTTTTTCTAGATGGAAAGAAATTTCTTGAAAGTCAAGTATATGTGCTAGTTTTTGCATTTAAGTGGCAAAGGTATTAGTATCCTTGTCCCATCAAGAAGTGAATTTCAAACAAAACCAATTAGCTTCACAAGCTAATGCAACCACGACATCCATTATATATAATAATGGATGGTTTCTTTCCAATCAGTCAAGACAAAAGCATACAAGCAAGGAGATTATTAACTACATGAGTATATATGTTCAGAATGCTAGATCTTTCTATTGGAATATGCAAGGTATCTGGATTTTACCTCTTCAAGTTATTCTGGAATTTATTATTCTATATTAGAACTTAGGCTTGGAAATTTTTTTAGGGTTGGTAGCCTCATTCATAGCTATGTTTCCAAATTTCACAGTTGCAAAATTGCAAAAAAATAATCATAAGAGAATCATGGAATAAAAATACAATAGGATGAAGGCCACATTGGAGACATTAAAAAATATGAGGATCTTAAAATTGCAAGCTTAGGAGACAATATTTCTTTGGAAGCTAGAAATTTTGCATAGGAAGAATGTAGTTGGCTACAAAAATATGCTTACGCATCAAATATAAAAAAAATTGATTTCTCTATTACAAATTTTGATATATGTATGCTTATAGGAGTGCATTTGAAAGAAAGGATAATTATAGTTGCATATTCAAACTTTGAGATAATTCAAGGAGTTATAACCAATCCTTCCTGGCTTAATATCTGTGACTACTCAAACTAAAGTGTCAAAATATCTCATTGTGGAATTTCTATAGGGGGAATATTTTCATCACAATGTGGTAGAAAAGGTATCAAAGAAGTCAACAAACTTAGTGATTCAAATTTAAGGAGGGATTTTTTCTTGGAATCATGATTCCTCTAATGAAACTATAAGAGGTTTAGATGTCTAACCGAAAGAGGTGGGAGGGTTGCAGTATGTGAAATTGTTGGTTTAGTAAAATCAAGTCATTTATCCTCCATATTAGGTGGAATAACAAAAATATTATGCACTGTTAGCTTAAGTAGTACCAAAGAATATGTCCCGCATTCTCCTTGGATACAAAGTGGGAAAATTAAAGACACTATTCTTTTTGGGAAGGAAATGGATAATTTAATTACAATAGTATACTTGAGGCTTGTGTATTGAAGAAATACCTTGAACTTATTCCCTACGGGGATGAGATAAACATTTGAGAAAGAGGTTTAAATTTTAGTGGTGGATAAAATAGAGAATATCGATTGCCCGTGTTGGAAATATTGTCATTGATGGCAAAGGAGAAGAAAGGAGCAACACCTAAACTATCACTAAGGCAAAAGAACAAAGAAGAAATAGAAATAAGATAAAGGAGACAGACAAGGAGCAAAGGAAGCAAAGGCAATGAATTGAAGCAGAAGAGTTGTTCAAGAGGTAGAGTAGTGAGGATAGAAGGGCCATCGAATTGAAGATCAGGCCACAGAGGAAGTAAGCTTTGTAATTAACTTATTTTTATTTATACAAAGGAATTCAGAGTCAGATTGATTTGTGTAGGAGGCTATGTGTGTTTCAAATTGGGTCAATCAATCACTGAAAGGATCAATTCTAGTGAAATATTTAATTTCCTGTCTCAATTTACATATGACGAGTTGGATGCATTTTGAAACAAATAGAATTTTATGTAATCACCGGTTGAAGGAGGTTCGATTCTTTTTAAATTTTTGAGTTTATTGTGTACTAGTGCACCTTGTGCGAACTCTGTGAATTAATGATAGGAATGTGTGAATTGTATGCATTAAGACATAAATTGGTTGGAGGCATTTCGAATTGAATTGATTCATAGGAAGCATAAAAAGGAGGAATCTGGTGTTCTTATGTGAACATACAGAATAGTAAGATCGGGGTCGAGGTCTTACTAAAGATTGACCTGTTCGAAATGATGGATGTTTTTCTTTAAACCTGTTTGAATTATTGAACAAACGTACAGAGATTCCGTTCGAAACCCCTGAAATGGAATTGTCAATATTCAACATAGTGAAACAAAGAGGTGAAATATAGAGATTTACTGTGCGTAGAAAGAACGCTATGATGGTTTGGAGAAGAACCGATGGTCTGGTTAAAGTATGGAATGATGTGATATAGAATTTCATTAAGAATTTTAATGCAGAGTAATGGCACAGTGAAGGCTTGGTTAGATACGGAAATGTCATATTAAATAATTGTGAATCGAGTAAATGAAAACGGAAAGTTATGTCAGAACTATGAAATGAAAAAAATAGGGAATGGAACCATGATTTGTAAATAGTGAAGGAAGATTTCCAAATCCATATGTGGTTTTTGCGTGAGTTAAAACTGGTAAGCGGTATCAAGAAAAAAAACGTGATTTACACCAGTTATTGACACGTGAATTTGAGTGGTATTCTAAAACCATGAATTTCTCAAATTTTTTGGATGTTAAACCACCGAAGCATAAAGAATTTGATTTGCGTTCGATCATTGGGGCAAGGGATCCAAGGGAAATCGCATTATCAAGTTGCATGGATGTTAACGCAAGGTAAGTTAGTGATATGCTGTGGGCCCGAAGATTTCATTTAATATAAGTGCTAGTGACATTTGATGGTGAGTGCGATGGTCAAATGCTTGTTACAAAGCTTTCATAACGTTGGATTAAAGACATAATATATATTAAATATTAAGTTGGATGTGCAATAATAAAGTCACGAGCACATATGTGAATGGTAAGCTGTGATCATTATTATATTTAGTTGTGATCAAGTCCAAGGATGACATTAAAGTGAGTTGGCGTGAGAACCAAGTTTGTAACTTGGGTCGAACGAACTTGAAATTGGATGATTGATATGCTATGGGGTCCAGCTGTTAAAATCTTGAGTTCTTATACACTTCGAATATTGGTTTGAGCTCCTTTGAGGTGGGGTCAAAATGTAATTCGAATTAGTTAATTCAAATATTTATGAGTGGTTTGCAAGATGGTTAAATCATGAGGATTTGGAGAAAGCTTTTGTAATTGAACAAACCATTGGTTGGGTTTTATTAAAAGAACATATTATATGTTTCGTGGGTTTTATAACCTTGATTATAGAAGCTTCCGCCTAAAATATTTGAAAATTTCCCATATTTAAAATTATTTGGGCTAAAACTTGAAATGCAGTTTTATATGAAAAAGAGAATTGAAGAAATCTGAAGGTGTGATGAGAGAAGAAAGAAGATCAGATTCTAAGATCTGATATGCAAAGGTACACAGAGTTGCAGTGAACAGAGGTATGCAGAATTGTTACACTACAGAAGCAGAAAAGACAAACATATAGTGAGCCGAGAACTGAAAGGGTTGAATGAGATATATCTGTTCCAAATGTAAATGTAAATGTTTTAATTAATTTTACATTGCTTGTGATGCAAAGGCAAGTCTTCGTGGGCAAGGAAATACCCCACTGTAATATTGAAATGTATACATATTGTTATATTTTCCAAATGTGCTAGGCAAGAAAACGAGAAAGTGGAAGGAAAAGAGTCATACCTACTCACTTCAAATTCCCTGTGGAATACAAAAAGTCATAAGGTAATCTCTATAAATGATGTCGCATAGATATGCATAAAGAGAAGAGAGAATGGAGAAATGAGGTAGAGAGGGTAAGAAGAAGGAGGAGCAGATAGAGAAGCTATGAAGATTCAGAGATGATATAAGGAGATGATATAAGGCAGATATGAAGGCTGGTGGACAGCAGTGAAGAAGGAACAGAACAAAACTATTATCCAGGTAAATCAACATGTGTTGTTTATGAAAGAGTGAGGAAGTTGGTGCTTCCATATCAAGTTGTAGCTTGATAGATGTCAGTTGTAGCTAGCTGAGGTAGGAACCTCCTGTAGGTAGTAGCCTGTAGAAATTAGATGGGAGTTGGAGCTTCCTTGCAAGTTGTAGCTTGCAGAACTGAGGTAGTAGCCTCCTGTAGGTTGTAGCCTACAGAAAATCAGTGGTGAGAAGGAGTTGGAGCTTGCCTTTGCATCACAAAAATAATAAGATGTGGTTTTATCCCTTATGGGTTTCCACTTATATCTAGTGTCTATTTACATGATGATTATGTGTTGATACTCTGTATATAATCTGCTTAATACCTGCTACTCACTAATTAAGATTGTGGTTTCACTGTACATTAAGTTAATCATGAAATGAAGATGTAAATAAGTGTAAATGAAAGTTTTTACAAGACCATGAATTCATTAAGCTGATTCACCCCCCCCCCCCTCTCAGTTTAACAAAGGATTCAACAATTGGTATTAGAGCAGGTTCCTTCTGTATCAGTTTAACAACTACAAGGAGATCCTAGGTCCCCAAGATGGATAGTCTAGAAGGATGATCAACAAATAAAGCCCCTTTGTTCACTGGTACAAATTATGCCTTCTCGAAAATAAGAATGAGGATGTACATAATGTCCCTAGGAATAGAAGTTTGGGCTGTTGTGGAATTTGGATATGCCCCAAAGGAGTATGACTCAAAGAAAGATGCCAAACTAGATTTTGTAGCTAATGAAAAAGCCATGAATGCTCTCTTAAGTGGACTGTGTGAGGCAGAATTTACCAAAGTAATGTACAACAAGACTGCCAAAGAAATATGGGATACATTAGAAAGCATCCATGAGGGAGACAAAAAGGTGAAGACAACCCAACTACAAGTCTATAGAGCTCAGTTTGAAAATATAAAAATGAATGATGATGAAGACATTGCCAGCTTCTTCTTAAGGGTTGCAGAAATTGTGAATAACATGAAAGCTCTAGGAGAAACCATAAAAGAATGTGCAATTGTTCAAAATATTCTAATATCTTTACCATCCAGCTTTAACCCCAAGGTTTCTGCCATAAAAGAAATAGGTGATTGGGAAACTCTGACCATGAACCAATTACTTGGAAATTTAACAGCCCATGAGATGAGACTACCACAGAGGAATTCAAATGTGAGGGATGCAGCCTTTAAGACAGAAAAGAACAAAGAAGATATATGCGCTTGATCTGATGAAGAAGAGGCCAAATTTTTCAGAAAATTGGATAGAGGCTCCGGAAAATATAAAGGTAAACTTCCATTCAAATTATTTAACTCTAGAAGAGTTGGGCACTATGCTTCTGAGTGTCCTCATAAGAAAAAAAAAGAATCACACTCAATAAACAGAGCAAACCAAAACAAATAACTAGCAGAAAGGGAAGAGATTCAATAGAAAATCATTTTATGCTCAGTAAGACAACAGTGCATCTGAAAGCTCAGATGAATCCTCCAATGAAGAGAGAACCTATGAATTTTTATTGATGGCCAAGGAAGAGCTTGAAGGATTCCTTATATAAGATGAGGAAGAAGGTGAAGTTGATCTTGAGGGGGAGCTAAGAAGTGCCCTGGAGGAAATAGACAGACTTAAACTAAAGTGCAGAAAATAGAAATACATTCTCCTCAAATATGTAAGAGAAGAACGAAATTCAAAAGACCTCATTCAGTTGAAAGTAGAGCTTGAAGAAGCCAAGAAGGTAGAAGACACTCTACTTAAGAAAATTGAGGATAAAATTCAGAAGCAATAGAAATTGGAAGAAGAAGTAGTATGCTTAAGAAGGAAATTAGAAAACTCCCACAGGAAATTGTCTATGAACTCTTCTCAAATGAAAACCTCTGAATAGTTGAATAAGATTCTAAATGCTCAAAGATCTCCCTTGATAAAGACTTGGATAGGCTACGAAGGAGAAAAAAGTAAGTCCAAGGAAGAATATTACAGAAATATCATTTTTGTAAAAGTTGTTAAGGACAATGAAGCAGCCCAGAAGGTTCCTACAGAAGTAAAAGCCTACAATGAAGTAAACAGAAACAAGAAGGAACCTCAAATGACAAAGAATGAAATAAATAAACAGTCAACTGAAAAAGGCTCATATACTCCTGAATATATAAAATTTGGAAGCTATCAAAGGAGATTCTTCCCCCTATGAAAATTGTCACTTGTTATGCCTGCCACAAACTAGGACATATTGCTGCATACTGTCATAAAAGGAGAATCGATTCCAACCAACAAAGGATGCAAAAAGTGAAAATACTACCTTAAGCAAAGAAATGGAGAAGACAACCCTTCATCAGGTGCGCTAATTGTTTTTGTGGGTATTGTTTTTACTGTAAGGAGTTCGGCCATAAATCCAAGGAGTGCAGAACGAATGGTAAAATATTGATGTATGGAAAATCAAGGAGATGGATGAACAATGGAGAATTCACTCGTGTACATAATTCATTCAAAAACATAATCAAATGCTTTGACTTCCATCAAATCGGGCCCAAGTGTCACAAATGTCCTCTCAGAGAATGTGATCCATCCTCTCAGGAAAGGTACCAAACAAAAGTATGCATGCAGTGGGAAAATAATTTGAATAAGTGTGACCGGGCTCTAATAGCTCAAGATCAGAAAAACCAATGGTATTTGGAAAGTGGATGCTCAAAGCACATGACTAGAGATCGAAGCAAGTTTGTAACCTTTGATGAAAAGAAATATGGAAATGTAACATTCAGCAATGATAAAGCAGGGAAAATCAAAGGAAAAGGCTCAGTCAGTCTGGATAATGGAAGAGGAAAAGCCCAAGATGTACTATTTGTGGATGGGTTGAAAGCAAATCTGCTAAGTGTCAGTCAAATGTGTGATAAAGGCTGTGAAGTCATTTTTAGAGCCCAAGATTGTGAAGTAATATCAAGCACCACCGGAAAGTCCTTGATCAAATGTGTTCGAACAGAAATTAATGTCTATATAGTGAAAGAAGAGGACGAAGCATGTCACCTAAGAAAACTTGATGAATCATGGTTATGGCATAGAAGATTGGGACACCTAAAATTTGACCACATCATAAGTCTGAGCAAGAAGAATGCAGTCAGAGATATGCCAGTCATAAAGAAGCCTTCAAATACCATATGTGAATCCTGCCAACTAGGCAAGTAGACCTACACATCTTTCAAGACCAAAGAGAAACTATCTACAAGTAGACCTCTTCAGCTTGTTCACATGGACCTATGTGGACCTTCAAGAACTGAAGCACCAAGTGGAGAATCTTATTTCATGCTGATAATAGATGATTTTTCCAGAATGACGTGGGTAGCTTTTCTCAAATATAAATCTGAAGCACTTGATAAATTCAAGATATTCAAGGCATTGGCAGAAAATCAAACAGGATGCAAGCTAAAGTGCATCAGATCAGATAGAGGAGGTGAATTCACAGACTATGATTTTGCAGACCTATGCAATGAGCATGGGATAAAACAATAGTTTACAATTGCAGGTACACCTCAACAGAATGGAGTGGCAAAGAGACAAAACAGGTCAGTACAACAGATTGCCAGAGAAATGATGCAAGAAAGTAACATTCCCCAAACCTTCTGGGCAGAAGCGGTACACAGAGCTGTTCACATTCTTAACAAAGCTCATTTAAGACCAAACTGTGACAAGACTCCTTATGAATTATGGCATGGTAAACCAACATCAATCAAGCACTTTAGGGCCTTTGGAAGCAAGTGTTTCATAAAAAATAATGATGAAAATTTGGGGAAGTTTGATGCAAGAGCTGATGAAGGAATATTTTTAGGATATGCATCCAAGAGTAAGGGTTATAGGTGCTACAACAAAACACTACACAAAATTTTGGAAAGCATTGATGTAAGATTTGATGAAGATCTACCAAATAGAACAAGAAGCACAAGATGCAGCAATCCTCTAGATGATCATGAAGAAGAGAACCAAGATAATGATGAACTGAGCAAGACAACAGAAGATACTAAATTAAACTCAAAAGGTCCCTCAAGACACACTCAAAAGAATCATCCAGAAGACCAAATCATTGGGGACAAGAGTGTTGGAGTCCAGACTAGAAGACAGTTAGTTGAATAGATAGAAGAAGTATACCTAGCCATGTTATCACAAATAGAGCCAAATAAGTTTGAAGAAGCCAACAAAGACAAATATTGGGTAGATTCTATGAATGAATAACTAGACTAGATTAAGAAGAATAATACATGG
Organism: Pinus albicaulis; assembly: GCA_034641835.2. Taxonomy (NCBI): domain Eukaryota; kingdom Viridiplantae; phylum Streptophyta; class Pinopsida; order Pinales; family Pinaceae; genus Pinus; species Pinus albicaulis. The sequence goes on along the minus strand of CM076572.1, from coordinate 288,564,557 downwards.
GAGTTAATACCTAGACCCACGGGGGAAAACTTCATTGGCACAAAATGGATATTCAAGAATAAGATGAATGAAAAAGGGCAGGTAATAAAAAATAAAGCTAGAATTGTATGCAAGGGATACTCTCAAATCGAAGGTCTTGATTATGATGAAACCTTTGCCCCTGTAGCTAGAATGGAAGCAATCAGAATTTTTTTGGCCTTCGCACGCTATCATGATTTCAAGGTATACCAAATGGATGTGAAGTCTACCTTTCTGAATGGAGATTTAGAGGAAGAAGTCTACATGGAACAACCCAAAGGATTCTCCTTAACAGATAAACATGACTATGTGTGCAGACTAAAGAAATCCTTATATGGGCTTAAACAAGCTCCTTGTGCATGGTATTCAAGGCTGGAAAAATACTTACAAAAACAAGGTTTTAAGAAAGGAGGAGTAGACAAAAATTTGTACATAAAGGCTAATGAGAATGATCTCCTAATTGTAGTAGTCTATGTAGATGACATCATGTTTGGTAGAAACAAAGATAAGTTAAAAAAATGATTTGCTGAAGAAATTAAATAATAATTTGAGATGTCTATGATTGGAGAGCTCACCTTCTATTTAGGACTTCAAATCCAACAAAAGGACACAGGAATATTCATCTCACAAGAAAGATACTTAAGAGAGATGTTGAAAAGGTTCCAAATGGAAGACTTTAAACCTGTGTCAACTCCCATGATCACTGGATGCAAGCTATGTGCTAATGATGGATCTGTAGATATAGATCATAGACTTTACAAATCCATGGTAGGAAGTCTGCTATACCTAACTGCCTCTATACTAGACATTGTGTTGGCAGTAGGACTTGTGGCAATATATCAAGCAGCACCAAAACAAAATCACTTACTAGCAATCAAGAGAATATTTAGATATCTACAAGGAACTGCACATTATGGGCTATGGTATCCAAAAAGAAAAAGCTTCACTTTGACAGCATATACAGATGCAGATTGGGCCAGCTGCATGGATGACAGGAAAAGCACAAGTGGAGGTGCATTTTATTTGGGAAAAAGTCTGGTGGCATGGCTAAGCAAGAAGCAAACTTCTATCTCTCTATCTACAACAGAAGCGGAATACATAGCAGCAGCAACATGTTGCACACAAGTAATGTGGATGAAACAAACTCTCCAAGACATGAAGGTAAGCATGGATGATCCCATTTCAATCAAATGTGACAATACAAGTGCAATAAGTATATCAAAAAATCTTGTATTTCATTCAAAAACAAAGCACATCCCAATTAAGTACCATTTCCTCAGAGAACAAGTAGCACAGAAAGTAGTGAAGTTGGAATATGTACCAACAAAGGAACAAACAATAGACATATTCACAAAACCTCTTGCTAAAGAACCATTCGAATATCTAAGAGACAAACTAGGGGTAGTGTCTGCAGATGTTACTCTCTGACATGAAAAGAAAGCATCATTCCAGGGGGAGGTCAGTCAACAAAATGTGACAATACAAGTGCAATAAGTATATCAAAAAATCCTGTATTTCCTTAAAAAACAAAGCACATCCTTATTAAGTACCATTTCCTCAGAGAACAAGTAGCATAGAAAGTAGTGAAGTTGGAATATGTACCAACAAAGGAACAAACATCAGACATATTCACAAAACCTCTTGCTAAAGAACCATTCGAATATCTAAGAGACAAACTAGGGGTAGTGTCTGCAGATGTTACTGTTGAGGAGGTAAATCCCCTCTGCGGACAGAGGCGATCCCTACTAGCCCAGCAGGGGTCTAGCAACAAACAAACAATGCTATGACGCAAGCTCCTAGTTACGAAATGAAAGACTTGGGAGAAGAGCCTACCTGGATTCCAACGCTAGATCTGAAGAAGAAGATGCCCCCGTCCTTCAGCCCTGGCAGATCACAATCCTTCCACGATCTCCGTGGACGAACACCTGCACACAGAAGAGACGAACAGATACATGCATAGGAACCAGCATACGTAACTAAATATCAGTCAGAAAAGATATTACTCGCATTAACATGATTGCAAAAGGAGTGGAACCATAATCATAGTCATCTATTAAAGTGATAAACGAATAGAAGTTACAACCGAGTTCTGACGTCGCAGCCTCCTTCGTACGGGTCTCCGGTTGTCCACGTCTCGCAAAGCTCGCTAAGGAAAGGGAAACCTCTCCAGAGTCTTGTAACAATGATCTCCTTGCTTAATGGGCCTTAAGGGAAAGAAGGGATTCTTTACAGCACAAAGGCACTTGGGAAATAGGGAGATGCAAAGCTTCAGCCCTTCAAGACTAGCTTGCCATGGATCTGAGCAAGCTTATATAGATGGGGAAGGAGGGAGTTGGGATCCCTATTATTATGGGATTGGCCCTATCAACAAGGAAGGTTCCATAGAAGGTGGCAAAACTACTTCCCTTCCATAGAACTCCCGTAGCAAAACCTCCCAACTCAAGATAGGCAGTGGTTGTGAGTTTGTTTGAACTCAACTTCCGCCATCCATATATAAAAAACAGTCCCTAAAATGGGTGGCGCGATTGCTGCTCTATGACAGAGCGCCAAGTGGCGCGACCTCCTTACAGGATTTCCCTGAGTGGCGCGAGTACTGAACTGTCTACCCGCGCCAATGCAAAAAGAGCTGTTTTTCATGGATTTTGCAAGGAGATGTCTCAAGGGGAAATGAAGCTCATACTCGGAGGGATGCAATGATGATGTTTTCAGTGCATGACAGTGTTCACAGGTCACGTTATGGGTCCTCCATTGTGCGGGACGGGGAATGGTAGGGACGGTGACAAATTCCTGTGTAACAGATGCCCCCTAAAGCATGAGGCCCGAGAGAGAGAGGGGTGAAATGCTTTACGAGAACATGTCCAACTGAAGGCCCGCCGTCGGAAAACCTGCACAGACAGATACAACTGATATCCCAAGTACATGATGTATATATATGGTATGGACGCAGCCATCCGAACAGAGTATGCTATAATCCGGATCCAGGGTATGGGCGCAGCCATCCAACTAAGATCAAACAAATAGACTCGGGTATGGTCGCAGCCATCCAATCATTGAGTCATGTATATAATGACAATAATCCACAATCGCAGCCTGGATTACAACAGACACAATCCAGGGTCTTGCGCTCCATCTCGACCCAAACAAGTACAAGTTCTAGCATGCGAATGTGTGAGCTGATGTCGAACATGCAAGAACATCGTCTGATTACCAGCCAATGATGAAAGCCGTTAATAGACGCGGGAGAAATCACCAATAATGACGATGGTTCTCAAGGTACTACAGGTACAATCCACGGCGTGTGAATAAATGAGCTGACGTCGAACACCCGCAGAATCATCCGATCGGAGGCCAATAATGAAAACCTCTCGTCGAATGCGACGAACCTGCCATTAAGGCATGCAGGCTCCAAGGTACCATCAGGAGTCTCTAGACCAACTTCCTGGATAATGAGTTGAAGTCGACAGGAAGTGACCTTGGTCGAAGGTGGGCCATAATGATTCCCACATCATCGACACGAGACAGAGGAACATAATGTTTTGTTGTGAATTAGGACCATATGAGAAACAGAGGAAGGTTGATATTTGCAGAGGCCAACTTCTCTTGAACATATGAACGGCACGACAATGGACTTGGCAGTATTTGACATCAATGGATCAAAGGTCATGGCGACGAGGCAGTGAACAGATGAGAGGTCAAAAGAGATTACCCAAACCCACGGAAGCAAGTGAAAAACGAGATGAGATTGTCCCCAACCCGACACGAATGCAGACAAGTGCCATGTTCAAGAGCGACATACTGCCGACGCGACAACGATTACGGTTCCATTTTCCCCACCATTTCGGTGAGTACCTCTTTATTTTTACACAAGCTTGAAGAGGATACCATATGCTTGTCATATAAGTTCACCCTTCGGGCGAATCCACCCTAGTGCATTTAACGAGTCCTAGGAAGGAGAAACTCGGAGAACGTCATTTCGACTAGATCCGATGTCATCAGGGTTTAACGAGTCTGACAAAGGAAGAACTCGGCGTCTTTTCATGTTTAGAGAGTTTGAAAAGACAGCGGAAAAGGAAACTCCACAGGTCCCTTTTCGTAAATAGTTCCCCAGATCCGAAAAGGTAGAAAACAATGTCCGGGAAAACCTCCTAGTCGCGATAGGCTAGGGTATTCCTTTTTCGTAATCAATCCATCCCAGCCCGAAAAAGGGTTAAACTTATACTGGGTGAATGCCGATTCGTGTCCATTTTAACGAGATCGAAACGACAAGGGCCTCGGCAATCTTTTCATGTTTAGAGAGTCAGAAAAGAGCTGAAAGATGACTCCTCCTGGAGGAGCGAGTGGTATAAAGGGTAGCAACTGGTTCCGGTAATGGTGGAACTACTCTGAACAAATAAAGGTCGAGAGGCTGGCTAACAAGACCACTCATAGCAGCGGTTCCTCAGGAACGGGTAAAACAACCAAGTGAAGGCATATGATCGGCCAAGCAGATAATGACGATGGAACGAGAAAACCAAGGCTCATCTGGAAAAATAGGCTGATAAGATGACAATCACAAGGGGTAAAATGGGAAAGGTTTCATTTTTACACAAGCTTGAAACAAAGATAAACTATGCTTGAAACCGGTTTCATTTTTACACAAGCTTGAAACGGAAACAAACTATGCTTGAAAAAGTAAGCATGCCCCCAGCATGGTGACTCAATTCGAGGTACATGCCCCCCAAGCTTCATTCCATATGAAAGGCAGATGGAGTGAAAGTTCAAATTACGAGATCAAGAGAAAGACTCGACTGGGACTTTACGAGATCTAAACAAAGACTCGAATTGAACGGGAACGTGTTTCATTATTTTAACGAGGTTGACACATTAAAAGAACTATCCTCAAACACCTTGTTTCATGGTTTAGGGAGCTTGACACAAGACCAGGAACTGTGCTCCGACAAACCTTGTTTCATTTTTTAAGGATCTTGACACAAGACAAGGAACTATGCTCCGACGACCTTGTTTCATTTTTTAAGGAGCTTGACACAAGACGGGAACCATGCTCCGACAACCTGGTTTCATTTTTTAAAGAGCTTGACACAGGGAGGGAATTGTGCTCTAACCGGCTTGTTTCATTTTTTAAGGAGCTTGACACAAGAAAATGAACTGTGCTCCGACCGACTTCATCATAATGAACAAGAAGTCATTGCTTCCAAGAGTTCCACACCAGATGGGAGGAAATCATCCTGGAAGTCAGGACCCAATGCCCCCAGCACTCGATGCACGACGGCATCATTACTGAGCACAGGCACGGGGTAAGTAGCCACATAGTTGACCTGCGGCGGAGCAGATACAACGGGTGGATAGAAACCAGGAGGGGGTGATGGCGGACCAGATGCCATATTAGGACCAAAGAACGAAAGCTGATCAATGGTCACGATCCGTCCTTCATGTGGAAAGCACACCACGCGAAAGAGGGAGGAGACAAGGGCTCCCATGGCATAGGTGTAATCACGCCCCAGGAGCAGATTGAAATCCAAAGGGCCTGGAACGACCATCATGTCCATATGGACGGTTTTACCTCCCAAAGTAACAGGTAACCTTGGAAGGATCCCCAACGGTTGACTCGTCCTTCTGTTAAAAGTGAGCAGATTCTGCGTAACAGGCGCAAGCGGCGGCGAAACGAAAGCTTGCCAGGTAGTTGAAGACAGAATACTAACAGACGCACCTTCGTCTATAATGGTGTTGGGTACAACCAGACCAAGAGCCTGCACTGTGAGCTCGAAAGGCACATAAGACGGAAGGCGAAATCCTGCAAATCGATTCCAGTCAAAGGAAGCGACCAAACTACTCGGAGGGGCTACCATCGACAAGCGAAGGTCTTCCCCTGATGTTACGGTAGAAGAAGCATCCTCCATGACCTCCATCTCGAAGGCGGGAGGAATATCCTCTCGAGCCTCCATCATGGGAGGCGGAGGAGCGGCTTCTTGAAGCACAGGGACAGGAGAATCTTTCTCCAAGTCTGAAGAATCTGAAGAGACCAGAAGGACATGAGGGGTGTGAGATCCACTCTCGACAGAAAAGACCTGGTGCACCGCGGACGGGGCCAGTTCAACCGATCCTACGACCAATGGTTGGTCAGGGCCGGATTCGTGAATTTGAATTTCTGGGGGAGTGGGATCAACCAAGGATGACTCTTGACCAACCATAGGATCGGCTGGTAGAGGACTCACAGAAAGCCGATTATAACCGGGTGGAAGGCGTGGTATAGAACCGACTGGGTTGTCCAAGACTCGCTTGGCTTCATCCATATAAGGACAAAGGTGAATGGCATGGTGCCCTTCACACAATTTACAGGGATTGGTGATCTTACCCTGCTTCTTAGAGTCCTTATCAACAGCAGCTGAAGACGTGCCCCCAACTTGACTCCCGGAAGTCAAAGACAACGGTGGGTGGCCGTTGGACCATACTTCGAGCACCTTGGGAATGCCAGGGCAGTCTCGAAGAAGATGGTCTCCCGTGCACAACATGCACGGGAACTTGACTTTCCGAGGAGGGTTGGAAGGACTATCAAGAGGAGATTCCTTAGGGACAACAACTATGCATTTAACCTCTCGCTTATCGGACTTCTTCTTCTTTGTCTTCTTCTTCTTCTTCTTAGCCACCTGGTTACTCGAATCCAGACTTTCACCAGGCGAAGAGGAGGAGGAGGACTCAGAAACAGGCGAAGAAGGGGAGAGGTCCACCTTAGAATCAACATGATGTGGTTCGGGTGGAGGAACTGATTGACCAGTAACTGAGACATTTGGAACGACAGAGGTTGAGAACAACCAGACAGGCAACCCAACAGTTATCCCAGGAAGGGACAACGTCGCCATATAAGGAGCGCCAATATTTCCAAAAGGAGGAAAGTGACCAGGATTCCCTTCTGAGGGGATTCCTTGGTTGGTAAACTCTGAAAAAGTTGCCATCAAACTCAAAACCACACACGGGCTGAAAACGAGTTAAGACACACGATCAAACGGTCAACAAGCAATATCTAACTGGGTGTGTAATCGTGGGAGATTGATTTTACGACATTGGAATTTTTCTAAACCCTCTCGTTTCATGTTATAAGAGTCGAGAAACGATAAAAAGATGACTCATATCTCTTTGAAGTTGACACAGCGTAAGAAGAAAGGACAAGCGCTTGACGGTCTTTTCAAGTTTAGGGGTAGGAAAAGACCAAATGGTACTCGGGGAAAAACTAGGCACAAGGTGTACGGATATCAAGTGAACTGCAATATACACCTTGGTTTCAAAAATGAAACAGAAATCGACCAAGGACTTTCCGTACGTGCGGGTAGTCTCCCCGAATGCTGTGTTCGGTGTATCACGGGTAAAAGGCGGCAGACTCGGCTTCCTATGGATAAAGGATTGAAAACCTATAGGGGTCTCCCTTTATATACGCGACGGTATGGGGAGCGCAAGTCCGTACTAGCGCTGTCTAAAGCCAATAGGCGAACGACAGCTGCTAGGTTTAACGACGCCGGAACACGTCTCTAGCCTAGACCTTCTAAATATGTTGCGTTAAGTTCCAATTTTGCCTTAGGTTAATTGAATGAATTTTACAGTTGATCTTCAATTAAGTTTCAATTTCCAGGCCTTATCGTATGTAGTGTCTCCTAAATGCAAGCTATATGCCACGATGCAATATTTCGTTCGATGAAAACTAGTTAAATGAGAGTTGAGAGCTTTTATACAAACGAAATGAACGGAATACAAACAAGAATGTCTCTAATGCAACTAATGCAATTGCACACTTTTCATTCAAACACTAATCACTAGTAATACGGAAAAGATGACAATTTGCACTAATTAAAAAACAAAAGAGATTATATATTTTTTTTTATTTTCAATGTTTAATGGCTAATGTGCACTGAAAACAAAAGGAACAATTGGAGAAATGATAACTAAGAGAGCGAAGCAAGCAACATTCACTCAACAAAGCAAGCAACCAAATCTCTAAATCGACCCAAAGTCTCTCAAGTCGAAGAAAGACTCGAAAACACCCAATGGACCGTGTGATCTGGGTCCAAAGCAAGGGCAAACGAATTCTGAATGAAAGAATGAACAATCACTCAAAAGACGCAACAAAACAATCAAAGACTGCTAAGAGGGCGTGGAGAATCAATCAACAAGTTGACGGGACAATCAAGACACCAAAACTCCCAAGGAGGGCTCGATTCACTATGCCACTAGATGCCCTAGGGCTCAAATCGTGAAACCGATAGATAGAGGCAAACAACCAAAGGATAGCGGTGAATTCCAGTCAAACAAGACTCCAATACACTCAAACAATCGGGAAATCAAGAAGAAAAGTACTGGTCAAGCTCAGAAAGCCAAAAATTGAAGAAACTCAAAAAAGTCACAGGGGTGGCGCGACTGTGGCCTTGAAACTAGCGCCAGAGGCCGAGTGGCGCGAGACAGACAAATGCAACATGCGCCAAGTGGCGCGAATGTCGGGTAAAAACCCGCGCCAGTCGAGTTCTTCAATGAAAATTAAAAAACAAGCTAATCTGAAAAGAGACCAACACAAGCTAAGCAAACCAAGAGGCTAAAATAATGAAAGAATCCAACCCATAAGGTTCATCAAGCAAGGAGAAACAATCAAAGCGAACCAATCATAAACGGGACAAGGAAAACCGGACGATCCCCAGTGGAGTCGCCAATTTGTTGAGGAGGTAAATCCCCTCTGCGGACAGAGGCGATCCCTACTAGCCCGGCAGGGGTCTAGCAACAAACAAACAATGCTATGACGCAAGCTCCTAGTTACGAAATGAAAGACTTGGGATAAGAGCCTACCTGGATTCCAACGCTAGATCTGAAGAAGAGATGTCCCCGTCCTTCAGCCCTGGCAGATCACAATCCTTCCACGATCTCAGTGGATGAACACCTGCACACAGAAGAAACGAACAGATACATGCATAGGAACCAGCATACGTAACTAAACATCGGTCAGAAAAGATATTACTCGCATTAACATGATAGGAAAAAGAGTGGAACCATAATCATAGTCATCTATTAAAGTGATAAACGAATAGAAGTTACAACCAAGTTCTGACGTCGCAGCTTCCTTCGAACGGGTCTCCGGTTGTCCACGTCTCGTAAAGCTCGCCAAGGAAAGGGAAACCTCTCCAGAGTCTCGTAACAATGGTCTCCTTGCTTAATGGGCCTTAAGGGAAAGAAGGGATTCTTTACAGCACAAAGGCACTTGGGAAATAGGGAGATGCAAAGCTTCAGCACTTCAAGACTAGCTTGCCATGGATCTGAGCAAGCTTATATAGATGGGGAAGGAGGGAGTTGGGATCCCTATTATTATGGGATAGGCCCTATCAACAAGGAAGGTTCCATAGAAGGTGGCAAAACTACTTCCTTTCCATAGAACTCCCGTAGCCAAACCTCCCAACTCAAGATAGGCAGTGGTTGTGAGTTTGTTTGGACTCAACTTCCGCCATCCATATATAAAAAACAGTCCCTAAAATGGGTGGCGCGATTGCTGCTCTATGACAGAGCGCCAAGTGGCGCGACCTATTTACAGGATTTCCCTGAGTGGCGCGAGTACTGAACTGTCTACCCGCGCCAATGCAAAAAGAGCTGTTTTTCATGGATTTTGCAAGGAGATGTCTCAAGGGGAAATGAAGCTCATACTCAGAGGGATGCAATGATGATGTTTTCAGTGCATGACAGTGTTCACAGGTCACATTATGGGTCCTCCATTGTGCGGGACGGGGAATGGTAGGGACGGTGACAAATTGCTGTGTAACACTCTGATCTGAATTTTGGCTCCTAAAAGGATATCTACTAGATCCCATCTTGATCCAAATCCTCCTCCTATAGTGGAAAATCTTGAGAATATTTTAATAAAAAATCCTAGAAATGAAATCCAAACAAGTAGCCGAGTTCTCCACAGATCAAATTCCCTCCTTGAAAACTTTTTTCACTTTACAAGAAATTCAATTTGAATTAAATTTTTAACAAGTTTTATTCATAACCAAATCAGAGAATTGGACTAAGCATACAATATTCGATCCATCTATTTTACAACAAATTCCAGTGAGATAATCTTAATCACAAATTCAATCTGATATTCAGCTTCTCCGGGATTTTGATACTCTCCAAGATTTGGTAACAGAATTTACTTCAATCTATTGATGATGCTTACCTTCAACAATCTGTATAATTAACTGTGTTAACTATAACAATGTCTTCTATTACTTCTCAGACTACCCATTTTAAGTCACCTAGTCCTACTACTTCCACAATCCCCACCACTTTTTTAATCCTTCCTCATAAGAGCATTCAAACCTCCATATATACATCTTCTCCTATCATCCATCCTACTTCATCCACTATTCACCTTCCTCCTCCACCTCCACCAATCATGGAAGCTATAAATGCCCCATTGGTGTTTCCAACACCTTTGGTAACTATGCCCCAAGAATACCAGTCAAAAATTACGTGATATGATGGAACTGGTCCTATAATTTCCCAACAACATGTTGACAAAATGAATGACTATTTTGACCTTCAAGAGGTAGATGAATAAAGTGTTAAATTAAGTATTTTTCTCAGAGTCTTAGTGGAGAATTTAGAAAATGGTTGAAATATTTACCTGCAAAAAATATTAATGACATCCCTAGAGTTCATCAAACATTCCTAAATAGGTGGGAATTAAAAAAGAACCCTCTTCAAATTTTATCTGAGTATGAAAATATTAGAAGAGCCCCAGCTGAAAGTGTTCAAGATTATTGCACTAGATTCAACATTTTATATAATGCAATACTTGCTCATATAAAACCACCACAAGGTTTAGCCTTGGTTAATTTCTCGGATGGTTTTGAACCAGAAATTTCATATCAGCTAAGGGAAAGAAACTCATCCACATTAGAGGAAATGCAGAGGGATGCAATGAGTATAGAAGACAACTTGTTAGAAAAAAGAGCTAGAATGAGAATTGAAATAAGAGTTACTAAAAGAGAATAACCTTCAACTTCCACATCTGATGCTGAAATAGACTCATTGGTTAGAAATATGGAGAGAATGATGGAGAGAATCAATTTAAATGAGAGAAATATTCCTAGGGAAAATCAACCACCTCCTCAAAATAGAAACCAAAATCCTAGGATAAATCCTCCTCAGAAGACAGAGAGAGCAAAGAGGTCTTGATCAGAAAATTAGGCCTCCATTCCAAGAGAATTATGCTGATGAGGATGAAGGAGTAGTTGAAGAAGTAGAAGAAAATCATATAAATTCTATGGGAATTAATGAAGATGACTCTGTTTTTCTCACCCAAGAAGAAGAAGAATTATTTTCATTGACTCAAACAGAGTTAGAATATGATGAATCTGATGATTATAAACAAG
>CM076572.1:288474178-288553055 GCA_034641835.2 Pinus albicaulis | reverse complement strand
AAGAGATTCAATAGAAAATCATTTTATGCTCAGCAAGACAGTAGTGCATCTGAAATCTTAGATGATTCCTTCAATGAAGAGGGAACCTCTGAATTTTTATTGATGACCAAGGAAGGGCTTGAAGGATTCCTTCTAGAAGATGAGGAAGAAGGTGAAGTTGATCTTGAGGGGGAGCTAAGAAGTGCCCTGGAGGAAATAGACAGACTTAAACTAAAGTGCAGAAAACAGAAAGACATTCTCCTCAAATATGTAAGAGAAGAACAAAATTCAGAAGACCTCATTTAGTTGAAAGTAGAGCTTGAAGAAGCCAAGAAGGTAGAAGACACTCTACTTAAGCAAATTGAGGATAAAATTCAGAAGCAAGAGAAATTGGAAGAAGAAGTAGTATGCTTAAGAAGGAAATTAGAAAACTCCCAAAGGAAATTGTCAATGAACTCTTCTCAAATGACAGGCTCTGAACAGTTGAATAAAATTCTAAATGCTCAAAGATCTCCCTTGATAAACACTGGGATAGGCTATGAAGGAGAAACAAGTAAGTCCAAGGAAGAAGATTACAGAAAGTAAAAGCTGTTAAGGACAATGAAGCAGCCCAGAAGGTTCTTACAGAAGTAGAAGCCTGCAATGAAGCAAACAGAAACAAGAAGGAACCTCAAATGACAAAGAACGAAATAAATAAACAGTCAACTGAAAAAGGCTCATATACTCCTGAATATATAAAATTTGGAAGCTATCAAAGGAGATTCTTCCCCCCTATGAAAAATGTCACTTGTTATGCCTGCCACAAATTGGGACATATTTCTGTAGACTGTCATAAAAGGAGAATCGATTCCAACCAGCAAAGGATGCAAAAAGTGAAAAGACTACCTCAAGCAAACAAATGGAGAAGACAACCCTTCATCAGGTACGCTAATTGTTTTTATGGGTATTGTTTTTACTGTAAGGAGTTCGGCCATAAAGCCAAGGAGTGCAGAACGAATGGAAAAAGACCGATGTATGGAAACTCAAGGAGATGGATGAACAATGGAGAATTCACTCGTGTACATAATTCATTCAGAAACATAATCAAATGCTTTGACTGCCATCAAATCGGGCCCAAGTGTCACAAATGTCCTCTCAGAGAATGTGGTCAATCCTCTCAGGAAAGGTACCAAACAAAAGGATGCATGTAGTGGAAAAAGAAGTTGAATAAGTGTGACCTGGCTCTAATAGCTCAAGATCAGAAAAACCAATGGTATTTGGACAGTGGATGCTCAAAGCACATGACTGGAGATCGAAGCAAGTTTGTAACCTTTGATGAAAATAAATCTGGGAATGTAACATTCGGCAATGATAAAGCAGGGAAAATCAAAGGAAAAGGCTCAGTCAGTCTGGATAATGGAAGAGGAAAGGCCCAAGATGTACTATTTGTGGATGGGCTGAAAGAAAATATGCTAAGTGTCAGTCAAATGTGTGATAAAGGCTGTGAAGTCATTTTTAGAGGCCAAGATTGTGAAGTAAGATCAAGCACCACCAGAAAGTCCTTGATCAAAGGTGTTTGAACAGAAAGTAATGTCTATATAGTGAAAGAAGAGGACTAAGCAAGTCACCTAAGAAAACTTGATGAATCATGGTTATGGCATAGAATATTGGGACACCTAAACTTTGACCACATCATAAGTCTGAGCAAGAAGAATGCAGTCAGAGATATGCCAGTCATAAAGAAGCCTTCAAATACCATATGTAAATCCTGCCAACTAGGCAAGCAGACCCGCACATCTTTCAAGACCAAAGAGAAACTATCTACAAGTAGACCTCTTCAGCTTGTTCACATGGACCTGTGTGGACCTTCAAGAACTAAAGCACCAAGTGGAGAATCTTATTTCATGCTCATAATAGATGATTTTTCTAGAATGACGTGGGTAGCATTTCTCAAATATAAATCTAAAGCACTTGAGAAATTCAAGATATTCAAGGCATTGGCAGAAAATCAAACAGGATGCAAGCTAAAGTGCATCAGATCAGACAGAGGAGGTGAATTCACAGACTATGATTTTGTAGACCTATGTAATGAGCATGGGATAAAACAACAGTTTACAATTGCAGGTACACCTCAACAGAATGGAGTGGCAGAGAGACAAAACAGGTCAGTACAACAGATTGCCAAAGCAATGATGCAAGAAAGTAACATTCCCCAAACCTTCTAGGCAAAAGCAGTACACACAGCTGTTCACATTCTTAACAAAGCTCATTTAAGACCAAACTGTGACAAGACTCCTTACGAATTATGGCATGGTAAACCAACATCAATCAAGCACTTTAGAGTCTTTGGAAGCAAGTGTTTCATAAAAAATAATGATGAAAAACTAGGGAAGTTTGATGCAAGAGCTAATGAAGGAATATTTTTAGGATATGCATCCAAGAGTAAGGGTTACAGGTGCTACAACAAAAGACTGCACAAAATTGTGGAAAGCATTGATGTAAGATTTGATGAAGATCTACCAAACAAAACAAGAAGCACAAGATGCAACAATCCTCCAGATGATGATGAAGATAAGAACTAAGATAATGATGAACTGAGCAAAACAACAGAAGATACTGAATTAAATTCAAAAGGACCCTTAAGACACACTCAAAAGAACCATCCAGAAGATCAAATCATTGGGGACAAGAGTGTAGGAGTCCAGACAAGAAGACAACTTGCTGAATAGACAGAAGAAGTATACCTAGCCATGCTATCTCAAATAGAGCCAAAGAAGTTCGAAGAAGCCAACAAAGACAAAAACTGGGTAAATGCTATGAATGAAGAACTAGACCAAATTGAGAAGAACAATACCTGGGAATTAATTCCAAGACCCACTGGGAAAAATGTCATTGGCACAAAATGGATATTCAAGAATAAGATGAATGAACAAGGGCAGGTAATCAGAAATAAAGCCAGACTTGTATGCAAGGGATATTCACAAATTGAAGGTCTTGATTATGATGAAACCTTTGCGCCTGTAGCCAGAATGGAAGCAATCAGAATGTTTTTGGCCTTTGCATGTTATCATGATTTCAAGGTATATCAAATGGATGTGAAGTCTGCCTTCCTAAATGGAGATCTAGAGGAAGAAGTCTACATGGAACAACTTGAAGGATTCTCATTAACAGATAAACATGACTATGTGTGCAGATTAAAGAAAGCCGTATATGGTTTGAAACAAGCTCCTTGTGCATGGTATTCAAGGTTGGAAAAATATTTTCAAAACCAAGGGTTTAAGAAAGGAGGAGTAGACAGCAATATGTACATAAAAGCTAATGAAAATGATCTCCTAATTGTAGTAGTGTATGTAGATGACATCATTTTTGGAAGCAACAAGGATGAGTTAGCAAAAGGATTTGCTGAAGAAATGAAATCAGAATTTGAGATGTCTATGATTGGAGAGCTCACCTTCTATTTAGGACTTCAAATTCAACAAAAGAACATAGGAACATTCATCTCACAAGAAAAATACTTAAGAGAGATGTTGAAAAGGTTCCAAATGGAAGACTGCAAACCTGTGTCAACTCCCATGATCACTGGATGCAAACTATGTGCTAATGATGGATCAACAGATGTAGATCAAAAACTTTATAGATCCATGATAGGAAGTCTGCTATACCTAACAGCTTCTAGACCAGATATTATGTTGGCAGTAGGACTTGTGGCAAGATATTGTCAAGCAGCACAAAAACAAAATCATTTACTAGCAATCAAGAGAATATTTAGATATCTACAAGGTACTTCACATTATGGCCTATGGTATCCAAAAGGAAAAAACTTCACATTGACAACATACATAGATCTGAGATTGGGCCAGCTAGTGTGGATGACGGGAAAAACACAAGTGGAGGTGCATTCTATTTGGGGGAAAATTCTAGTGTTATAGCATCATTTCTCACCTTGACATGATTCATGATTGCTTCATGGCTTTTGGGCACCCATTCCTACAGACTTGGACAAATTCACTTAAAAACAGTGTAAAATTCCCCATACGCGACTATGCCCGTACTTTTCCGCGTATATACGCGAGTCCAGCTAGACTTTTCCGCGTATACCATTAAAATGATTAAAAAATATATAAAAAATCCCTAATTTCGCGCTGGGTTGATGGTTACTCAGGTAGTTCAACCACCCCAGCCCGTGGCCAACTGTTTCCAACTGCTGAAACTACTTGGAGGGACTATAAAAAGCCCTCATGTGTATGGCCTAAGGATATTGTCACAAAAGAGCCAGAGCAAGTGAGCAGTGCATAGAACAGGTGCTCAAGATCAGAGTATTATTGACAAGATTTGGAAACCACACTAGGAAATGTGCAACCCTTTTCCATTGATGTCAAAGGGGGAGGAAAATCAAGAAAAAGAAGAGTATTAAAGTATTGCCATCAATGCCAAAGGGGGAGATTGTTGGAAATATTTTCATTGATGGCAAACGAGAAGAAAGGAGCAGCACCTAAACTATCACTAAGGCAAAAGAACAAAGAAGAAATAGTAATAAGATAAAGGAGACAGACAAGGAGAAGAGGAAGCAAAGGCATCGAATTGAAGTAGAAGAGCTATTCAAGAGGCAGAGTAGTGAGGATAGAAGGGCCATCGAATTGAAGATCAGGCCACAGAGGAAGTAAGTTTTGTAAATAACTTAGTTTTATTTATACAGAGGAATTCAGAGTCAGATTAATTTTTGTATGATGCTATGTGTGTTTCAAATTAGCTTGCAAATTGGGTGAATCGATCACTTAAAGGATCGATTCCAGTGAAATATTTAATTGCCTTTCTCAATTTACAAATGACGAGTTGGATGCATTCTAAAACAAATCAAATTTTATGTAATCACTGGTTGAAGGAGCTTCGATTATTTTAAAATTTATGAGTTTATTGTGTACTGGTGCACCTTGTGCGAACTCTGTGAATTAATCACAGGAATGTGTGAATTGTATGCACTAAGACATAAATTGGTTGGAGGCATTTTGAATTGAATTGATTCATAGGAGGCATAAAAAGGAGGAATCTGGTGTTCTTATGTGAACATACAGAACAATAAGATCGAGGTCGAGGTCTTACTGAAGATTGACCTGTTTGAAATGATGGAGGTTTTTGTTTAAACCTGTTTTAATTTTTGAACAAACGTACAGAGATTCCGTGTGAAACCCCTGAAATGGAATTGTTAATATTCAACACAATGAAAAAAAGAGGTGAAATATAGAGATTGACTATGCGTAGAAAGAACGTTATGATGGTTTGGAGAAGAACCGATGGTCTGGTTAAAGTATGGAATGATGTGATATAGAACTGCATTAAGAATTGTAATGCAGAGTAATGGCGCAGTGAAGGCTTGGTTAGATACAGAGATGCCATATTAAATAATTGTGAATCGAGTAAATGAAAATGGAAAGTTATGGCGGAACTGTGAAATGAAAACAATAGGGAATGGAACCATGATTTGTAAACAGTGAAAGCGGATTTCCAAATCCATATGTGAGTTTTGAATGAGTTAAAACTGGTAAGTGGTATCAAGAAAAAAATGTGATATACGCCAACTATTGACACATGCATTTGAGTGGTATTCTAAAACCACGAATTTCGCAAATTTTTTGGATGTTAAACCACCGAAGCATAAAAAATGCGATTTGCATTCGATCATTGAGGCAAGGGATCCAAGGGCAATCACATTATCAAGTTGCATGGATGTTAACGCAAGGTAAGTTAGTGATATGCTGTGGGCCCAAAGATTTCATTTAATATAAGTGCTGGTGACATTCGATGGTGAGTGCAATGGTCAAATGCTTGTTACAAAGGTTTCATAACGTTCGATTAAAGACATAATACATATTAAATATTATGTTGGATGTGTAATAATAACGCCGCGAGCACATATGCGAATGGTAAGCTGTGATCATTGTTATATTGAGTTGTGGTCAAGTCCAAGGATGAAATTAAAGTGAGATGGTGTGAGAACCAAGTTTGTAACTTGGGTCGAACGAACTTGAAATCAGATGATTGATATGCTATGGGGTCCAGCTGTTAAAATATTGAATTCTTATAAACTTCGAATATTGGTTTGAGCTCCTTTGAGGTGGGGTCAAAATATAATTCGAATTAGTTAATTCAAATATTTTTGAGTAGTTTGCAAGATGGTTAAATCATGAGGATTTTGAGAAAGCTTCTGGAATTGAACAAACCATTGGTTGGGTTTTATTAAAAGAAAATATTATATGTTTCATGGGTTTTATAACCTTGATTATAGAAGCTTCTGCCTACAAGATCAGATTCTAAGACCTGATATGCAAAGGTACACAGAGTCACAGTGAACAGAGGTATGTAGAACTGTTACACTACAACAGCAGAAAATACAAACATACAGTGAGCCGAGAACTGAAAGGGTTGAATGAGATATATCTGTTGCAAATGTAAATGTAAATGTTTTAATTAATTTTACATTACTTGTGATGCAAATGAAAGTCTCTGTGGGCAAAGAAATACCCCATTGTAATATTGAATTGTATAAATATTGTTATATTTTTCTGAATGTGCTAGGAAAGAAAATGAGAAGGTGGAAGGCAAAGAGTCATACCTACTCACTTCGAATTCCCTCTGGAATACAAACAGTCATAAGGTAATCTCTATAAATGATATCACATAGATATGCATAAAGAGAAGAGAGAATGGAGAAATGAGGTAGAGAGGGTAAGAAGAAGGAGGAGCAGATAGAGAAGCTGTGAATATTTAGAGATGATATAAGGCAGATATGAAGGTTGGTGGACAGCAGTGAAGAAGGAACAGAATATAACTGTTATCCAGGTAAATCAACATGTGTTGTTTATGAAAGAGTGAGGAAGTTGGTGCTTCCATATCAAGTTGTAGCTTGATAGATTTTAGTTGTAGCTAGCTGAGGTAGGAGCCTCTTGTAGGTAGTAGCCTACATAAATTAGATGGGAGTTGGAGCTTCCTTGCAAGTTGTAGCTTGCAGAACTGAGGTAGTAGCCTCTTGTAAGTTGGAGCCTACAAAAAATCAGTGGTGAGAAGGAGTTGGAGCTTGCCTTTGCATCACAACAATAATAAGATGTGGTTTTCTCCCTTATGGGTTTCCACTTATATCTGGTGTCTATGTACATGATGATTATGTGTTGATACTCTATATTTAATATGCTTAATACCTTCTACTCACTAATTAAGATTGTGGTTTCACTGTACATTAAGTTAATCATGAAATGAAGATGTAAATAAGTGTAAATGAAATTTTTTACAAGACCATGAATTCATTAAACTGATTCACCCCCCATCTCAGTTTAACAAAGGATTCAACAACCCGTGCTTTGTACCAATATGTAAACATTTATATTTTTTATAACCCTTTTAGTGTTGTAGATGCACATACTAGAAAACATATTTTCCAAGAATGCATACTTGGTATTCTAGCATCAAATACTATAGTTTATGAAACTAATCAAGTGGCATTTTTAGCCACATTTGACATCATTCTGGTAATGTGAGGTGGTGAAATTACCCAATTCGACAGGCATCATGACATATTATAATCAGACACAAATTTTATTGCATTGGTTAGTGCACATCAGAAAGCTTTGAAAGTTGTTTCTAGTATGGAGAAATATGAAGTGTACACATCAGAGATATTTGTTGAAATATCATGTCTTCGAAATACAACTGCAGTGAAAATTCTTATTGTTGGTGCGACATTGATATAAAATGTACACATAAGAGATATTTGTTGAAAGCTCATGTCTTGGAAATATAGTTGCAGTGAAAAATGTTACTACCGGTGAGACACCGAAAGAGTGTGGTGTTCAAAACTCAATACATGCAGAGGAAGAGGTTGAACGAGAAAAACAAACAGAAATATTAAGTAAAGACAATAAAAACTCACATCTTATACAAGAAGAAGAAAGAGAGAGAGGTAGGGTAAACATGTCACTATATTGATCTCACATTAATTTGCATACAACAATATGTTGATATCTATAATATTAATTGCCCAAATAATATTTCAACTACTTCAAATAAGTATCAACTACTTTAAATAAGTAGTAACTACTAGATGGCACGAGAAACCTTGACAAAAGAAAACGAGAGTTCCTTTGTTAGAAACAACCTTCTCATTTTGGTTTATGTTTCTTTGACATTAAGTAGATCCCTGTGCATTATTGTGACTCTTGAGGTCTATGCTTCTTTCACTGGTTGGACTTGAAACTACCAATCAACTTTTCAGCAATCTGCATAGGTGCATATTTTGTGTACCAATATCCTTCTTTAATGAAACTACATCTGGAAAAATACTGAAACGAGCATCAATTGATCAGAGTGTAGTGGACACATTGATTGATACTTACACTACAAGGAAAAGACCCTCTAGCGGATGTTTTTGAGGAACCATAAAGAAAAATACCCCATACATCCGTTTCTAGTGGAGGTTTCTAGAGGAGGTTGGCGAGCGGAAGGTTTTGCAAATGTTTTCCTATCGATGCTCTTATCGTTAAAACTCGCCCCGGTGCTCTCTAAAAAAGAAAGCACCAGTGCAGACAAAATCATTGGCACACCAGACACCGTGCACTTTGTACGCATTCGCCCGGTGCGTCATAATATAATAGAGCACCGGTGCCTCACAACTCACTCGCGCCGGTGCATTATAAAACACAACACCAACACCGAAACCACCCTATGCGGTAGACAGAAACCGCACCAGTGCATCATAAAAAATGCACCAAAACACAAACTGACTGGTGAATTTGTAGTAAATAGTACCAGTGCGCCTATAAACAATGCGCACCAGTAAAAGGTTAAATTAAAAAAATATATATGACAAAAAACCTGGATTTTTTAGTTTTCCAGTGCTCCTGAGCTATCAATTACTGGTGAGCACGATACCATATAATGCACCAGTGCGCACCGAACATTGGAACACCGGACAGCGTGCGCTAAGTACACACACCGCTGGGGCATCCAATTATTGTAACGCATTGTAACGCACCAAGGCATCAATACTCTTCCACGCCGGTGCATCATAAAACACCGTGCCAAAATAGAAACGAGCTAGTGCATTCTTCTCTAAGAGCACCGGTGCACTAGAAATTGCACGCATTGGAATAGCGTTATATATAAAAAAAAAAATTAAGGCCAAAAAATTGGTGCTTTGCGACTATTACGCACCGGGGCTTTACCATTACGCCGCCCCGATGCATCATCAAATTTTCTCACCGAAACTGAAACATCCCAGTGCACGGTTAGGGAAATGCCTCGACACGTTATAAACAATGCGCCAAAATTGATACCGCCCGGTGCGGTTTTATTTAACCACACCGATGCACTTATAAAAACCCACGCACTGAAACAGGTTAATTAAAAAAAGCTTTATGGCCAAAAAACTTCATTATTGAATTTCCTCAGTGCTCCAGAGCTCTCAATCCCCGGTGCTATTTACTTATTTCTGAGCTACCCTGACATCGATGCTCTCATTGCACCCATTGCATGCATTTCTTCTCTGCATTGGTCACCAATATCCAGCTTGCATTTTGAAAAACAGTGGGAAAATTTTGTTTTCCAAATTTTACAGCCAATATGCCTCCTCGACGGCGAAATGTACAGGTATTTTTCTAGTTTTTCTATAATTAAGCCTTTTAGCGTATTAGAAATTGAAATAAACTTAAAAATAACCATTAAAAAATAAAAAATAAAAAATTTCGCGCAGTGCGCTCGAGCTGTTTGGCTCGCACCGGATAGCGGTGCTACCTGTAAAATTTACAGGTAGCACCACTACCGATGCTAACGGTAACCGCACCATTTCTGGGGTAGTGCCAGAAGGTGCCCTGAATAATTTGAAACTAAAAATAAAAAATAAAAAAGGTTGTGCGCTCATTTATCCAGGCGCATTGTTCACCCTGGAAATCATAGTGTGGTGTGCTGACTTCATTTGCCGACCCAGTTTATGTCAACACACCACATTTTTCATTCCGAGAGGGTCAACGGTGCCGCCGGTAAAAGACCGCACCGTCAATTATGTCATTGTCATGAAGTTGGTGCGCTGACACGACTATAGGCGTCGGGGCATATATTTCATTCAGCGCACCTCTATTCTGAATTATATACATTCCACGGTGCTTGATAAATAAACATTTGCATCGAATCTGGTGCGGTCTATTTCATTAGGAACCCCGGGGACAGTGCGCTAAAATATTACGACGCATCGGCACCGGTGCGTGACTATTTTTATGGAGCACCGACTTGTATGTTTGTTTTTTTTCAAAAAAAATTATATATGTATATTTATAAATACATTTATGTTTTAATAAAAAAAAATTTTATATGACAATGATTCAGAGAGAACAGGAGAAACAGAAACAACAACAAGCAGAACTATATGACATGATTCATCAATGGGAGACGAGAGAGAGGGAGAGAGATGGATGCCTTTGCCCTATTACTGCAGATACCCAGGAGATCCTTATGTAGGTAGGCCTCCTCAAGTTCTATGAGGAGGTTATTTCTGGCCTAAAGGCCCATAGTGTGCTTTTGAGACATCTTATCGGTAGGTGGAATGCCCACCGACAAGCTTTTTAGGTTGGTCCTGACTAGTGGTACACACCCACTGAGGAGGACATTTATTTTATTACAGGAACATTGAGGAGAGGGGTGGATTTTCCCTCATTCCCAAACGTGCGAGGAGGACATTTATTTTATTACAGGAACATCGAGGAGAGGGGTGGATTTTCCCTCATTCCCAAACGTGCGAGGAGGACATTTATTTTATTACAGGAACATCGAGGAGAGGGGTGGATTTTCCCTCATTCCCAAACGTGCCAGTTGGTTGTGTAGTAGGGAGTCAGTTAGTTTACTCCCAGAGATACATTGGAGCACATGTACTATCTCCTTCAAAGTTTTAGGTACCTGGAGGTCAGTTATGTATAGGTGCTTTTGGTAGACAAGACGTGCAATGCCTCTCTATTATCTCTTCGATCATTTCGCACAATGCCAGTGACGAGCAACGCATTAGTTGCTCTCTTTTATATTACATTGATTATTTAGTACAACAGCCATGACTTGTTAGGTGGTCTGCCATTTTTTTGAGACAGTTTTGTATGGCCTTAGATAGATGTCGTGCTCATGCACAAGGGAGGGTCAACTTCCATTTTGCTTCAGAGCTGTTTTGTTTATTTTTTGAGAGGTTTCCAGAGATGAGACCTAGTTTTGTTCGACAACCTTGTAGGCCGATGTTCGAGGTCTGGATGCGCATGTGGGGGCAGATGATGCCTAAGAGGGGAGACACTATGTTTCCAGCAAGGATATCACATGATTCGTTGGACTTACTAGCCAGTGTTGGCGGGCTGCATCCCTTCATTATGGTCCCATGTCCTTATGTTGGAATAGATTGGCAAGGGTGTCCCAATATCGTCTTCACTCCTGATGAGCCGCCAGATGATAGAGGTAATATTACTGTTTTATTTATATTTATTCTAACATGTTCTTTAACTTTTTTTTATTAAATTTTGTAATGAAATTGTCTAATTATTGTTGTGTACTTGTATATATTTTGTAGACATTAGCTCTTTTGATGGCGATGAGATGCCAGATCCACCACATGATACAGGTTTCGATCCTGATGATTACGATTAGGAGATGGTTGATGCACCAGAGGATGAGGCTGGTGGTGCAACAGAGAGACATGTTGATCCTGCACCTCATGGTGCACTGGTACTTCCTTTTTCTAGGCATGGTTGACTTAAGACCAAATACCAAATGGAGTTGGGCAGCCAACTCTGTGGATTGGTTTCAGATGCGGGCATTAGGACCGCTCATTACAAAGATATACAGGGAGATGATAGACTGTTACGGATGTGGAGAGACATGCCGCATGACATTTACGGCCTGATGCGGCATGTCGTAGGAGCTACGACAGCTGTTACATGATTGAGGAGGATTGTCTATAGCAATAGGCGTAGTCGAGTTGCGGCACATGATGGATATTCCATTAGTAGCAACTCAGATGCATCTCATGATCGTTCACCTCGCGGCACGCCTGATGATCAACATGAGGCTCCACTAGCAGCATCTGACACTAGTCATCATGGAGATGAGGCTGCACCATCGGCCACATCCAGTCAGCAGCCTGCATCATACATCATGAGTACTAGTCATGATCATCATGAGTAGGCTGGACCATCGACTGCCGAGGCTGCAGTACTATTGACTGAGCAGGCTTCCACTACTATTGCGCCTCACATTGATCATGTTGTACTACCACCAGCGGATGCATCCATCAATACTAGTGATCATCATGATCATAAGCAGGCTAGTCAACCATCGACTATCAGGCGCATGAGTCGTTTGACATTATATTAAGATGTATATTTGATGTTTGTGTTGTGATGATGTTAATATATAATGTTAATTTGATGTTAATTGAATGTGTTTATTAGTTGAATATGATGTTTGTATGATGGTTATCATGATCGTGATGATGTTTATTAATTAATTTAATATTATTAAATGACCATGATATTTATTAAATATTATGTCGTGAATGTAATTGTAATTGAAATTTTAATTATATGTAAAATTGTATTATTGTATTTGTATTTGTATTAATTGTAATTTTAAGTGTAATTGTATGTAAAATATTTATTAATGTAAAATTTTAATTTTAATTGTAATATTTAATTTATTCTGAAATGATTGTAATTGTATATATGAAAAATTGTAAAATTGTAATTGTAATTCTAATTGTATGAAATTTCACAAATTGTAATTGTATTTGTAATTGTAATTTTAATTGAATTGTATGTAAAATATTTGTAAAATTGTAATTGTAATTGTAAATGTAATTCCATGTAAAATTGTAAATGTAATTGTATTTGTAACTGTAATTTTAATTGAATTTTCTGTAAAATATTTGTAAAATTGTAATTGTAATTGTAAATGTAATTATATGTAAAATTGTAAATGTAATTGTATGTAAAATTAAAATTGTAATTCTAATTCTAATCGTAATTCATGTATGCGAAATTAATGAAAAATTGTAATTGTAATTGTATGTAAAATTTTAATTGTATTAATGTGAAATGATTTTATTAAAATATTTAAATTTTAAATTTGCAAATAATTGTAAAATAGAAAATCTAGAATAATACGAATTTTTGTAACATAAAGTTTAGAAAATAATGAAAATAAATTCATGTATTTTATAATTATCATTATTTTATTATGATCTTACATATATAAAGTTTAGAAAATAATGAAAATAAATTCATGTACGTTATAATTATCATTATTTTATTATGATCTTACATACAAAAAAAAAACTTTAAAAAGTCCAGTGTGCTTATCATCCTAACAGGCCTCGGTGCATCATATTAATACAACGCACTGGTGCATCACATTTCCGCGCATCGGAAACGAATAAACGCAAATAAAAAAAGCACAACTCTATTTTGTTTAAGTTAAAAAAAGCTACAATTTGAAAAATGGACGAAAAAATATTTTCAAAAATTTAATTTGATAAAATAATTCTTTAAATACTAAACACTTTTCATTATTTCACTATTTTTGCTAAAAATTTTCAGTCATATTTTTGCAGGAGACAAACCTAGAACAAGAGAGCACGAGGGCACTGTGGATGGCGAAATACGTTCGAACAGAAGTATTCAGACAATCAGAAACCAAAACTCTGGTGATTCAAGCCCTTTATCATAGAATTTCAAACCATTTCATGATTAAATTTAATTCTTTTTTTTTAACTTTTTTTCTGCAGTTTTTTATTTTTTCCTACAGTTTTATCCATTTTTACCCTTAACCCTTCATTTTTTTGTTTTTTCCCTTTCTTCTCCCTGTTTCTGTGATTTCAGAATTAGGGTTTTTCATTTATATTGACGTCCAACCCACGGGATGACTTGCATATTCGGATCTCAATCCATTCGGCCATTGTGTGAATTTTTGAAAAAATGGATTTTTTTTATCGGTGCGCCCTGCGTACACCACTGCACTGGTGCTCTGTATTATTACAGTGCACTGCGCAAGACCTATGTCGTAAAAAATTGAAAACATTTTTTTAAATCCATGCGCCAAATCTGAAATAGGGCACCGGTCCTCTCTTTAACTAAGAAAGCACCGTACGGTGTATTACACCATTTTTGCGGTGCGTTTATAATACCCCACGCACCGTTAGGTATATTACACTATTTTTGTGGTGTGTTTATAATACCAAACACACTGTATGGTGTATTATATTGATTTGCGGTGCGTTGTTAATATATCCATGCACTGTCGGCGGCGCGGATTTCATGAAAGGGGCATCGATGTCTTGAGATTTATTTCTATCTGAAATGTTGAGAATTTATTTATAAATATATTAATGAATGATATGCTACAAGTTTCATATTGATAAAGAAATGACTGACAAGATATCAAGTAACAAAAATACTATTAACACATCAAGAAAAGCGATAAATGCAAGTTATTTACAAATTATTTATAAAAAATATTATTTTTGAACTATATGTAACTTTAACTAATATGTATTGTTCATTGTGTATCATGCAGAGCCACAAAATGACGAAGCTCGATATGATTATTTCTGATCTACGATCAAAAGAGCATAAAATTTTATTGGAAAATTTTCAAAAAGATGAATCGGGTGAATGAAACAATACTATCGATCCAATATGAGTTTATTTCTTTAATTATCATTAGTAATATACTTAAAATTATTAGATAACATGTGTCAAAAAGTCTACTAATTTGCATCTGTTTAATGTTCTACAGGGACCAACAACTCAGAAAAGGAATGTTGTTCTAAGAAAAGAAAAAAAATAGAACATGCAAATGAAAATGAATTGCTCCTTGGCTCATTTGGAGTGGTGCTGGAAGTTAACGAAAGGGGGAAAAACTTTTACAAAATTTTGATGGATCTAGTGGAACGAATACAACAACGTGCTTCAAATGTAATACGTAATCATTGAATTTTTCGATCATTAGGTACAATAAATAAACAATTTAGCATTAAATATTAATTTTCAAGAATTTTCTTGCAGAAAATAAAAGAAAATGGAACCCATTCAGCACATAAAACAGGACGCAAGGAAGAAAATGGTTGATCTCTAAGTTTGTGAGTAATTGTTACTTCCTTATAACAACTTAACTAGATTTATTTTTTGTATTTTTTAAGTTGTTTTACAAAAATCATCCTTGAATGTCTTCAAACAGGTGCTAACATACAAAGAAGAACCATCAGATGAATTGATTGAAATTGGGTTAAATATGGGTTGTGAGTATATGTTGGCATATCAGAATTTAATTATGGAGTTTGTAAGCATCTATCGATCTTGTTTTAATTAGCTCCGTCTATAATTAATAGAACAAAAACATCTTTTATATTAAATACATGATTTGTTATGGGGTATAAAACTTGCAGGAAACAAAGTATGGAACTGCGCCAACAGATGAAATTATGAAAGATGGCATGGTACATGGTTTTGAAAGAATGTGTATAGTTTATGAGTCAATTGTTGCTATGGTACGTCATTTTTCTTTTCGATTTACATTGATTTATATTATTTAATATTGGAATTTTCATTATTTCACCAATGTATATACACTCATTTCAGTTTATTTTTACGTTTGTAGATGGAAAGTGAAGAAGAAGAAAACAATCAATGCCATGAACACAACATTCCTAAAAATAACCCAAGTCATGGAAGTAGCTCTAGCAGTGACAGCAATTCAAGCGAAGAATGATGATCACTATGTAATTTGGATATCAAAGCAAGGCATTTTATTTTTTGAAATATGTTTGTGAAATCAGAAATTTTGTTTAATGTAATGGACTTAGTGTCCCAATTGAAAGACAAAGGGATATGAATAATTGTCCCATTTTGTATGATAAAGACTCTCTCTCTCTCTCTCTCTCTCTCTCTCTCTCTCTATATATATATATATATATATATATATATATATATAATCATAAAATATGTTTTAATTTATTCTATTGCATTCTCCATTGTCGTTCTCAAATGCACTAATAAAAATTTAATTCATATGAATATTGTTATAAGATTATATACATGTGTCAACTTTTGATGAATAATGAATTTAAAAAAACCACAATAATTCTGATATGATATAACAAATTAATCCAAACATCACATTCAAATGTATTAATAAAAATGTAATTAATATGAATATTGTTATAAGATGTGTCGACTTTTGATGAATAATGAATTTAAAACAATCACAATAATTGGACTGTCAGAGGTGGATTTTTCTAAAAAAACAAATTGAAAACCTGTGCGTGTATGTGTTTATACGCACTGGTGCGTTTATGATTCTATGGGCACCGCACTAATACTAATTCCAGTTATAAATATCGGTGCATTTGTGTGATACTGTACACTGGGGCGTTTATGTATCTATAAGCACTGGTGCATTTATAGATGCCATGTGCACTGCATGAATACCGATACCAATTATAAATCTCGGTTCCTTTCTGTAATACAGAGCACCGGTGCCTCATAAAGATACACGCACCGGTGCACTTATACGACCTATGGGCACCGCTCAAATCCCAATACCAATTAGAACGGCCCCATGCGTTGTATCACCAACACCAGGCCTGATTTTGTTGTTTTCCTTAACAGCCCAGTGCATGCTCCTTCGATCGCCCCGGTGCACTGTTTACCGATACGCACCGGTGCGTTAAAACCTGATAAGAGCACCGATGAGAAAACATCCGTAATAACCTCCGGCCGCCGATTTTTTTTTATTTGTGTTTAATTTCTGTTAAAAGCTCCGCCAAAACCTCTGTTACCAGAAACGGATGTGGTAACATATGTTTTTTTGAAAATTTTGGCCAATTTTATAACACTAAAAACCTCCTTTATAACCTCCGCTAGAGGGTATTTTCCTTGTAGTGTTAACTAGGAGCTTTGGAATTTACATTTATACAACTTTTGGGGATCATTGAAGTCATGCCTCATATATCTTGGTAGGTATTCAATGTGTTTACACTATTGGGTTCAACTTGTATATGGTATCAGCAATATTACATACCATCAACTATGGAATGGACTCAGTTTTCATTAGTTTCTAGATATATAATCGTACAACAATTTCGAGAAGAAAACTCTAGAGAAGCCACCATTATAATTTTTAACTAGGACTCTCAATTAATGGAGATAAATCTTGAGTTGAGTGATGTGTATACTAGACCTAGTCTCCACAATATTGGGACCAATGAGTGGCTTGGTATTCATATGGATTTTATGTCAAACCTTGTGTTTGCATTATTTTCAGCGTTCCTCATTCGTTTTCCTATATATGTAATTAAAACAAGCATTACAGGGTTGGCAATAACATATGGTCTAAATCTGAAAATGATAAAAGTGTGGGTAATATCTTGCCTTTGCTTTGGGGATACCAATACGGTCTTAGTGGAGAGAATAAAGAAGTATCTGTGTATTCATATTGAGCCACTAATGATCATAAATAATAGTAGACCAAACTCCAACTCGTCATCTAGAGGAATAATAGATCTAGCTGATTTGCATGTGCATTATGGATCACATTTTCTGCTAGTCTTGAAAGGCCTTACAAGAAATTTTCCTAGAAGCACAAAGGTGGGAGTTTTAGGGCATATAGGAAATGGAAAATATATTGTTATTTAATATTTTTTTTTCATTGTGGAACTAGTTGAGGGAAGAATTAGAATCAAGGTGGAGTCGACATCTAAACAATAGGCTTCCATGACCTAAGATCCAAATTAAGAATTATTCCCCAAGAACCAACAATGTTTGGGGCACTATAATAAATCATTTGGATCCTATGGAAAACTACTCAGATGATGATATTTGGGAGGCTTTGGATAAGTTTTAACTTGGTGATATTGTATGGATAAAAGAAAATAAAGTTTATTCCTCAATGGCTGAGAATCGAGGAAACTGGAAGCTTGTTTGTTTGGGACAAGCACTAATAAAAAAAATTCATATATTGGTCCTTGATGAAGCAACTACCTCAGTGGACATTGTAACTCATGGGTTTATTCATAAAATAATTCGCCGACAATTTTCTTCCTGCATAGTCATTACTATAAAACAACGGGTTCCATTTTTTTAGAGAACTTTTGAGGTCTAAAATGGGCCTCCTAAGAAAAATGTACGAAATTTTTTTTTTATAAGAACCAATAGGATTCAAGATGATGATGTCAACCATGGGGGATGGGTCACCATTTTTGGGGTAAAAAAGTAAAAAGATTAAAATATAATAAAATAATAAAACTACTTTTTTCAACTTTTATTTTCAGCTTATCTCTCAAAGCTTTTACTCCAATTTCAAGCAAGAGTACTTGTTGGATGCAAAATTTAATTCCTCCTACAAGGATTACCCATTTTTCATACTTTATATGGACCCTACTACATGAAAAATGAGAAATACATGAAAAAATGTGATTGCAATCACGTTTTTCATGCATTTCTCATTTTTCGTGTAGCAGGGTCCATCAAAAGTATGCAACATGGTAGTCCTTGGATGAGGAATCAAATTATGCTTCCAACGAGTGTTCACACTCGAAATTTAAGTAAAACCATAGGGAGATGAGTTTAAAATATGAGTTGAAAAAGTAGTTTTTTTCTTTTTTCCCTCTAAAGCTTGATGATGTAATCTAATCTTATTTTATTATCTACATTGTTATTTTATAATTTCCTTACAAGGCCCATTTTAGACCTCAAAATTCCGCTAATTTTTATTGATAGTGAATTGGTTCTCCTATTAAATGATGGAGAAATTGCTGAGTATGAAACTCCATCCAAATTACTTAGCAAAAAATCTCCTGCATTTGCAAAAATTGTTTCATATTACTCCATCCAATACATATCTTAACTAGAGCTTTGGACATTGGTCATATTGGGTTCACAGTAGAATAGAAAAAATCCTTCATTTCCTTGAAACTCAAATTGCATAAATTTAATTATTCATCCTCTATAACATGGCTATAGATACAATATAGTAGGCTATGAGTTATCATGTAAGATCATTATTTTCTGATAATTTTCTATATTTTGGTCCTTAAGAAGGGTTTAATTACTCTTATCAGTGATTTTTACTTTAGACTTAAGTTATGATTTTTCACTTGTTATATACAAATGGAGTCTACCCTTAAAAATAGGGTCAATTTGAATCTTTTTGATGATGAAGTAATTGTTGTCCATGGAAATCATTATGTTAGTCTAGTTCAAGGTTCATATGATTACTTTGTTGGTTCTCCTCCTAGGTGTACATATAGATATGCTCTTAGGTATACTACTAGATATACCACAAGAATTGTAACTACCCGTGTTGATTCAAAGGCATTTAGTGAATTAGCAATAACATAGCAGTGAGCTCTAGCGAAGCCTCAAGAGGACTCCTACACCAGTTAGGATCCATCCAAGTTAGGACTCAAGCACACTTTCACAACTTAACATTGGATATTCACTAAGCTTGAATGGAAACAAGCTTTAAATAAAATGAATATCTATCTGATTGGGAAATATTCATAACAACATGTAAATTTCATTATAATACAATTCATTACTTGTTGAAAATTTATCCATTAATTTGACAAAGTTATGTTGCACCATTAACTCATAAATTCAATATTAAACCATTTATGAATGCCCACCGTGATAAAATATAAACGAATATGTGAAGGGAAGGTTTTTTAGGACAGTTGACGCAAGTGGACCACATGGTTTTAATGCTAATTTTGGATATTTAATGCTTCTGAAAATAAGCAAGAATGCTTCATTCATTATACATGCAGTGTTGATAACCTATAAAACCAACCCTTGTGTGCTCAAAATTCACTTCAACATAATATTGCAAATGTGAAAATATCTGAAAATATGAAGTTGGTTTTTAGGTGTACAGGTAATCTAAGCAGGGACAATTAAATTTTGGTTGGTTGAAGGATCAAAGAAATAATTTACCAGATACTCGCATCAGTGGGTGAGTAATACAACTGAAAATTACCAGATCTTTTTTGTCTAGGGAGATCCACTAGACATAGATTTTTTCTCATAACTAACAAAATATTTGTTGTGTTAGACCTTTTTTGCATGGGGATGAGAAAAAATTCCAATATTATTTGTGATAGGTGCTTGAAATTATTCCTTGAGGATTTGGGCACGTTTGGTTTCAGGTTTGATCAGACCACTAATTTTTTTCAAGGGTCAAAGAATATGCAGGGAAAAGGACATGACAGTGCGGAGAAAAGAGGATATTAAAAGAACATGGCAGAAACTGTGTCAAAAAAAATGCACGGTGGTAATCAAAATTGGATTCAGAAGTTTGAAAAGTTTGAAATTTAATAAAATTAAAAGGAAAAAAAATAATATAAAACTGAAAGCAAAGAGTACATGTATTTTGCATGAGCTCTGAAACTTCCAAATGAGAAGAATCTGAAGAAAAATTGCGTGTTGTGTGTGCTGTGAATTTTAAGATTCATCAAAATCTTGTACGAATTTGACAAAATCATGTCCTATGAATTTGAAAAATTGGGTTTAGGAACCCAAACCCAAAATTAAATCAAACATGTTTGACAAAATTGTGTGTTGTGAATTGAAAAATGGGGTAATGCGATATTTTTAGATGTAATGCTATAATTGTGTGCATGTTAAAATATATTAGAAGTAAAATATCTAAAATTTAGAAAAATGTGTGCATGTTCATTTTTTTTAATTAGTTTAAATAAATAATGTATTAACCATAGAAATTGATCTAACAGTATAGCAGAAGTGAAATATTTAAAATTTAGAGAAATTATGTGCATCTAGTGAAAAAACTAAAATTTAGAGAAATTGTGTGTATGTTCTATTTATTTATTTATTTCAAGTAATGAATTTATTTGTCATTAAAAATATTACTGAATTTATTTTTAGATGCAATTCTAGAAATTGTGTAGAAACTAACATGATGTATAAATGATGCAAAAGTATAGTAGAAGTGAAAAATCTAAAATTTAGAGAAAGTATGTGCATTTAGTGAAAAAACTAAAATTTAAAGAAATTATGTGCATGCTCTATTTATTTATTTATTTCAAACTTAGAAATTTATTAGTTATTAAAAATTTTAAAAGTAGATATTTTGAGAATTTATTAGCTTACAAAAATTTAAAAGTAAAAATTTTGGGTTTATATTTAATTCCTTTGTGTAGATCCCTATGTTCTTGTTTTCTCAAAGGTGAAGATAATATTGAACAAATTGTGCCATTTGATAATCTAATCATCTATTGAATTGGTCATGTTTCTTTGAGGTGTTCACTTGCAACAAGGCATTAGCAAGTTTATGAGCCTAAAAAAGAGAGCACTAGAATATTATCTTCCAAAGCAACACCAATTTCCATACCAATCTACTTGTCAAACATGTGGAAACCCTTTGCCTTCATGTCACTATTATAAAATGGCCTATCAACTTCCACGATGGCCTACCTAGTCCATTGGCTATTATAACCATTGTTGACCTCTTGGGAAATATCACATTAGTTTAAAACTTGTTTACTTGGTCATCACCTAACCCGATAATGGGTCATTAATTAAAAACATTACCTTTATGTCATCTACCTTAGCCATCTACCATATCACTAAGCCCCAGGAAAATTAATGCTATATACATACTAATTGTCTTGTTAATCGACACCTAACATATAGAAGAGTTTTCCCAGATCGGGTGCTCACAGAAGGACCGACGCGACTCTTGTGATTCACTAGTGGCGGTCACCACCTGGCACAACTCCAACAAGTGGCTTCAATGGCTCATAAGTCAGTCTACTAGTAGATGTGGTCCTCATGCAAAGATCCCCTTCTCACTCGCTCTTACAATAAAGCATCAATGATGATGGTCATTCTCTCCTCCATGCATCATTCTCCCTTGTTTATTTTCTCCAAAGCTCCCTCTGTCTCCTTTGGCTCTGGCTCTACGATGCTCCCCTACTGCAAGCTAATGATGAATCGAGACAAGGGCAGAGTTTGACGTCCTAGTAGAGGCATAGATCATGGATTTCCCCCCGCCACCTTTTACGAAGCCATTATCATAGTTATGTTCGATTGTGGCATCTCTAAGTCCATCATGCTAAGAGGTCCTCTCCATGAACACTAGTACCTAAGGTCCCAAAAGAGGTGTAACACAGTGTTCATGGTCCATGTATAAGTTCCTGAACCACTTCAATACAACCCCTACAAAGAAAATATTTTACCCACATATGTTGTCTGGACATCATTCTGAACATGTTTAACATTTTCCTTTTGTGGCTAATTCTCATTGACTACTATTATAGATTTTGGAATATCTAACATGAAAAAGAGTTTTAAATTTTCCATGTTATATGTTAATGGGTATTTCTACACTTTTCATCTTTCAACCTCTATTCTTGTAGAAATATATAGTTGTCTCATATAAAACCTCAAGACATCAGCCTTGTAATACCCTTCAAATAATATTTATTGTCATTTATTAAACATTTTTATTTCCACTTTTCAACTTCAATCACAAATAAATGGTCAACCTACTTAACAATGGGTAAAATACATCAAAAGTTCTACCTCAAGTAGTGTTTATTTTATCTAGTAGAGATGATGAAACTATTTATGAAATTAAGGATATTAGTTATATGTGACATGGTAATCATGATAATTTATGGGAATCTACCTAAAATTGTTCATCCAATACATAGTTTTGGTTCAGTTACAACACATATTGAAAAATCAAGCCATGTTCATTTTACCAATGATATAAAAGATAAGATGATATCCTATTTTCTTCTTTACAAATTATCATTTTGAATAGTCTAAAAAAAGTTTTTTATTTGACCTCTTGTATTGTTCAAGTTTATATTGTAACTTGTCTCATGTACATATTTAGTTCTCCTAAAATTTTGAAGAGGAACTTTGGACTACATGCACATATAATTGAAATGGATGAAGTTGTCAATTGGGAGGCTAGTGAAGAACTTGCACTTGCAACTCTAGGGAGGTTGGTGAAGAACTTGCACTTGCAACTCTAGTAGTAGAGGTTCACCATGCAAGACTGAGTGGTTAAGATGTCGAGAAATATTTTTAGTCACTGCAAGTTAGTCTTCAAGTCAGGGGGCCATATAAGAGCTCTGGAATTTTCTGTTGCACATGTTTATATATATTAAATTCTATATGAATTGAAAAATTTATAGATTTGTGACCAAGAGAACTTTAAACAAAATAAAATGATCTAGATGCTTTGTAGTATGAGAATTTATTCATCTATCATTAAACCAGGTTGGCTTACTCTTTGTAGGGAAGACATCAAAAAGACCATTGTCATCAAAAAATATATATAAATAACTTTAAGACAGGGTCTTACCGATCATATGGGCCCCAAACTTCAAAACCCCACAAAGAGAAATTTGAATCTCCCTCGAAAATAGTGTGACCCAATTCAATGGATGGAAGCTTTATAAAGAGAGCTAGAAATACTTTCTATCAAAGTAAGTTCTATAAAAGTTTAATCCACACAAAGATATATCCATGTCCTTAAATTTGATCCAAAAAAATATTCCTGAGAGAATAAACCAAGCATTGTTTGATCTAATGAAGCAAACATTCCATCATATGACAAGACCTCATAAATGTCTAATAGCATGACTAGATAAAATCTCCCAACTAGGGAGAGCATTATGTAGTAACTGGATCGCCTTTCCCCCTCCATCATTCATTCTTGTATAAATACAATATGAGGTAGTGGAACTTATTCAATGTATTTATAGCCAAGTTATTTATAGGGTTGTTTAAGGCCTTGCAATTCAAGGATAATATTTTCCTTTCGAATGGGATTCAACACTTGAATCTCTAAGGCCAAAAAAGGATATATTTTTGTTTCTTGGAGAAAATTTCAAAATTAACCTATTTTTGTGTCATTGATAAAAAGGATTTTCATCCTCTCTTAGTGGGATTTAAATGATCATCACCAAGAGGCCCCAACCCTCTACCAAAGTATAAAAAATGGATGCTTGAGGAGTCAAAGGAGGAGGACACAAAAGGGAAAGCAAAGTGTCATAGATTGTAACAATGGGGAGAGGATAAAGAGGAGGAGGGAACATAGAGGAGAGTAGCAAGGAAACATAGGCAATGCGGAGAGAAGGGGGGATAAAGGTGAGGGAAGGGTCTAAGGAAAACATCAGTGCTAAAAGAGGGAAGGATATTCCGGGGAGAAAAATTAGGTTGTTCCCAGGATCCAAGGGGGAGGAAACGATTCATGGAAGGAAACTAAAGCATAAAAACACAATAAGAGATAGGAAAAGAATTAGAAAAAGGAGGTTCAAGTCAGGGCCCTACTTTGAGGTTGGAGGAGTTTATACGATAATCTCTAGAATTTTTTTTTGAAGCAATTGAATATCAGGAGCACTCTTTTTTGCATGACACGAGGGAGAAATAGAGGCTTGATATTGTGATATTTAAGGAGATAATTGAACATGTGGAGTGTTGAGATGTTTTTCATTGATGTCAAAGAAAGTACCATTAATGAATTGAAAGTGACCCTTGATAATTTTCATGTCTCATGAGTCTTCTTGAGAAATGTTCAGGCTTTCTTAAAATACTTCCACCAAGGAATTCACTCTCCCCTGAAGTTAACTATAATCCCTTGCCTAAAATAATTATGCATTACACAATGTGATGAGAAAAATATTGAAGAATTTCATAACACGAGGAAACAATTGCATAGTAAAAATGTAATAGATTAGGAACAATGTAAGTTGTGTGCATATCAATAAATAATAAACAGATCTATGGTATCACAGTCTCAAAGTTGTGTATGTTGAACTCTTATCTAGTGGGTATTTGATTCAATTTTATGAAGGAAAAGGAGCATTAGTCATGATGGTTGATCACAGGAACATAGAGGCTTCAAGTGTCCCTAAAGCATTTCATCCCTTTTATGAGGCATCTACATTCTTTGCACAAAATATGATAGTTGCGGCAATCAGCACATTACTTGATGATGGTTGGATGACGTTGTCCAAAGATAGGGCGAGGGATGTCACTATTTATATAAATTCTTTGTCAAATTATAGATGCAAAATATCATCATCAAATAACTTATGTTCAACATACATGGGCATCTTGAGTGTAAAATATTCCCTAATTTTACTGGAGGTTTCTCCTACAATGTTAGTTTGTTTTATGAGGAAACACCAAACTAGGTGAAATTCATGTCGATGATAAAACAAATTTAATAAATGTTGAAATTGATACTAATTTTGGACTTATTATAATCCCGAATTTTCAAAGGCTCAAGTCAGCTCCAATTAAAGGCCCATCCAAATCACATATATATAGTCCAACTGTGGAGAAAAAATGGAGAAAAATAGGTGGATTTGAGGTATAAAATGAAGGAAGAAAGGACTGAGACTCGATATTAATTGAATATTGGTTGAAGGAGGTCTAATATCTTAAATAAATTTCTATGAAGTTGTTTTCTGTGGTGAATTTTTATCAGTTTTTCTAGAATAAATCTTGGTCATTGTTGGAGAAGACACTAGACGTCCCTTTAGGGGAATTTTGAGGTCTAAAATGGGCCTCCTAAGAAAAATGTACAACCAAAATAAACTTTATGAGAACCAATAGGATTCAATATAATGATGTCAACCATGGGAGATGATTTACCATTTTTAGAGTAAAAAGGTAAAAAGATTAAAACATAATAAAATAATAAAACTACTTTTTCAACTCGTATTTTCAACTTATTTCCCTAAGGGTTTACTCAAATTTCAAGAAAAAGTACTCGTTGGATGAAAAATTTAATTCCTCATCCAAGGATTACCCATGTTGCATACTTTTGATGGACCCTGCTATATGAAAAATGAGAAATACATGAAAAACGTGGTTCCAATCATGTTTTTCATGTATTTCTAATATTTCATGTAACATGGTCCATGAAAAGTATGCAACATGGGTACTCCTTGGATGCTTAATTAATTTTTTCATCCAACGAATATTCCTGCTTGAAATTTGAGTAAAACCTTAGGGAGATAAGTTCAAAATACGAGTTGAAAAAATAGTTTTTTCTTTTTTTTCCTCTAAAATTTGATGATGTAATCAAATATTATTTTATTATTTCCACTATTATTTTATAATTTCCTTAGGAGGCTCATTTTAGACCTAAAAATTCCCCTAATTATTTGCACCTCATATCTCAACCTTTTTGAAGGAAAAAAATCGACCTAGAACTCAGCCTAAAGAGCGACAAAAGTTGGTCAAATTTGACCTATGATAGGAGCCTAATTCTACCTTTGATAAGAGAAAAATTTGGCCTATTATGTGGATGAAATTCGACCTAAAATTAAGATATATATCAACACTATTGGAGGGATATAGCTCGGCCCTATAGAAGGCACAAATTTCAGCCTCCGAAGGCACAAAATTAAACTTGTGGAAGGCACATAATTCAGCCCCACATTAGTTCAATTTTTAGCCCTCTATTCAACCCTAATTTGGGACAAAAATTATGCCTGGTGAGTCACTTTTTTTTAGGTTTATTTGACCATATTTGAAGGATCATGAAACCATGAAAAAAAATAGGTCTAAAATTCAGACCTTGAAGTATCCTTGAAGATATTTTGAATCCTTCCTTGAAACAGACTTGTAAACTAATTTGTTGAGAGCCTTGTTATTACACAGTATTTTTTCACCATCCTTGCAATCCCCATCCCGCAAATTGGAGGACCATTTCAATAATCCTTTTTTACTGTCATACATTTCCATAAATGTCATTGCATCCCTTGGCATGTCAAGATCATTATCTCTGTTGATCATTCCTCAAGTAGACCTTCAAAAATATATGATTTTGGGTCGGCGCTAGTAGGTAGTTATGGCCTCAAACGCATGAATAAATTAACACTAGGCCCCGCACCCTTTGGCACTCTATCTCAGAAGGGCACCCACACCGAGCTTATTTTGGAATTTTTTTTAAAATATAAACAAATCTTCCATGATTAACAGCTTCGTGAGTGGAGTCATCATGGCTTGTTCGACTGAATCAAGTCGACTTTGCCCCTTTGGTTTGTTAGTTCCTAAATTTGCAACTCCCCAAAGGGATAAACCTATCATCCACCTTATGTGGAATCCCAAACCTCTTCCTCCTCTCCAATAAATTCTTCCTCCTCACATTGATTCAGCTAGCGGAATGGTCATTAGTATAACTGGTGTGTTGAAGAAAGAAGAGAAGAATCCATTGTTGAGAGAGAGTTTAAGGCCATTGTCTCATTGAGTCAAAGGCTAAATGAATGCTTGAGACACACCCGACTGAACCCATCGAAGGAGATCTGCAACATCAAGTAATAAGGTTGTAAACTTCTTTTTCATATATCAATAATACATGATTGGTTTCTTGTTCCAATATTGTTTCCACTTATATGCAAAGTGTTTAGCTCTCTTTTACTAGTTGAATAGTTGTAGATGAATCTATATGATTGTATGATGTCATCGTTTGTTTGATCTTTGTGTAGACACATGAACATATTAACCAACACTAAGTGTAAGGCATGAATACAAAGATAGAAATATCGCTGCCGCATGCCACGACAAAGGCATTAGACCAAGGTAGGATATATGTTCCGGTCCATATTTCATTTATAAGCTAGGAATTTAGGAGTCCATCGTGTTCCCTTGTTGCTAGACCCACCCTAGGGCTAGAGGGATTGCCTCTGTCTAGAGAGGGTATTTTACTTCTCAACTAGTTGGCGACCATACTGGGGAATAGTGTGTCTATCGTCTCTCATTGATTCATTTTGGAATTTTGCTTGTTTGTTCGACTTTGGTCGTATTTCCATTTCTCTGCTTCTTTTGCTTATCTAACTATTTCAAGCCACTTCACCTGTTCTCAGAGTGATAAGCCTGGTCCTTTCTCAGCTGCCTTTTCTCCTTTCTTTGGTTTCCTTACTCGAATCTATTGTTTTCATTACAGTCGCACCGATTGGCGCAGGTTGTGTGAGTTACGGGAATAATTTCCCCTGTTCAGTGTGGATTAAGGCTGAACAGTCGCGCCAAATCCTATAGGTTTGGGTTTAGGCCTCTTTCCTAAGTTTTCCAGTGCATCTTACCCTCTCGATTGATTTTTTCTCCTTGGTTTAGTCCACTTGGATTGTATTTTACTTCCCTGTCTTGTTCTTTTCAGTTGATTGTCTCTCATCTAATCAGTGTGGATTATCATCCTAGGGTTTCTAGGTGTCTTTGATTGCTTGTTAGACCACAAGTTGGCTGAGTCTCCAATTCGTGTATGAGTCAGTTTAGTCATTCATATTTTCAGCTTATTATCTGATTTTTTGGTCTCTTCTTTAAATTTTATGTGTTTTTGGATCGTCAAAATGTCATTCTAGTGTTTGTTTGCCCTCCATCCATCGCCCTGAGCATAGATTACATTTATCATTGAGTCGATTTGAAAGTCCTTTCTCTATGTGAAGAAATGTCTATCTGGTTTTGAGTGTGTTTTATATTCTGGATTGGTCTCTTTGTGTTTTGATCATTTCATTCGAGTTACTCAAAACTTATGTTCGTTTTGTCCTTTTAGTGGAACATTGCATTATTTCTTCTCATTTATATAAAAGAAAAAAACTTACATTCTTTCTTTCTATTTGAAAATGGAAAGTACTCTTTTTCTTTAGTAGTTTTCTTTCTCATTAAAAAATGAAAAATAAGATAAATTCCTTTTGTTTTCTTCATTGGCTCTGTTAGTAGCATTAAGGAAGTGTTGTTCTTGCATTCGATTGATTGTTTCTTTGTTGTGAACGTCTATCCCTCTCTTAGATATTTTTTCATCGAATTGAAATGATATTATTCTCATGTAGTTGTACATTAAATATTTGAGATTACATTCGGTAAGGCCTTGACACTGAAACACAATTTCAAGATAAACTTTAAAATGAACTCAATCAACCTAAGGAACCATTGAATCTTAATGCTCACATTTAGAGGTCTAGGC
Source organism: Pinus albicaulis (assembly GCA_034641835.2). Taxonomy (NCBI): domain Eukaryota; kingdom Viridiplantae; phylum Streptophyta; class Pinopsida; order Pinales; family Pinaceae; genus Pinus; species Pinus albicaulis. The sequence continues at coordinate 288,524,081 of CM076572.1, read as the reverse complement.
AAGTGATGTGTTTCGGTGTTGTTAAGCCTATTAGTTGTCGTTTGCCATCTGGCCTTAGACAACACTAGTATGGACTTGTACTCCTCGTATCATCACGTATAAAAATGGAGACCCCCATAGGTTGCAATCCTTTATCCATAGGAAGCTGAGTCTGTCACCCTATAATCGTGATACATTGAACACAGAATTCAGGGAGACTTCCTACACGTACGTTAAGTCCTTGGTCATTTCTCTTTCATTTGATCACCAAGGTGTATAGTGTAGTTCATGGGAGCTTGGTACACCCTCTTGCTTAGAGTTCCTGAGTATTCATTATGATATTTCTGAGACTCCCTAAAAATTTGAAAATATCATCGAGCACTTTTCCTTTCATGCTCGTCCAAACTGAAAGTTACTAGAGTCACCTTTTGTCCTTTTCTCGACCCTTAAAATATAAAAAGGAGGATTTTTGTTTCAGTGTCATAAAATTAATTACCCACAATCACACACCCATTAAGATATTTTCTTAGTCGTTTTGTGAGTAATTTCTTAGTGATTGTTCTTAAAGCCTCAAATTGATTATCTCTTTTCTCTCATGTTTTTGAGACAAAGTCACGGTGGCAGAACCAATAGTTTCATTGTCCCCTTCATTACCTCGTAGTGAAGAATCTCCCTCCAAAGTTTCTTCGGAGACATATCAGTCTGTTGGGACTCTAGGCTACTGGCATGCCATTATTATGAGTTTTCAACCTCTTGCCAATCGAAATCCCCCCCTAAGAACCATTTTATATCAATTGGCAACCTCCAGATGCTTGGCCCTTTTTAAGGGGAGATCCCTTGCAACTGCCTGCATCACCATTAACACAATCTTTACTTGTCACTACCCATCGCCTTTTTGCTGACAGTATGTCTTCATCCGACATGGATGCCACCAGTCCTATTAGTATTGAAGAGACTTATATTTCTATAGGAGAATATCAGTTCCCTCCAAAGAATTTTCCTTATGTCTCGGGTCAACCTTCTTCACAACATTCATCTCTCCCAGCTAGTTATCATTCTTTGAGTCAGATTATTTCTGGTGCTACTTCTTTGTATCAGAATCTGATATGGTCGAGTACCTTGGCACCTTCTGTGGAGTCGCTTGTGTTGGATCCATCCCCTTTGACTCCCATTATGTCGACAATGGTTACATCTGTCCCAACCCAACCCATTGTTTGTGTGGCTTCCTCCATACCATATGCTAGTGTGATTCTATCATTACCACCATATTTTGTTGTTAGTGGAATGCTTCCTAATGTTTCTGTGATACATGTTGGACCTGTTGTGAGTGGATCACATCCTCATGTATCGCAAGTCCATCATTCTATTGGTAGTGCACCTATCTCCTCTAATTCTATTCTTGGAGTTTTATGTATGATCAATATATGATTTCCATTCAACAACATAATTAATTCCCCAAGGTTCTCATCAAGTTCAAGCTCCCATCAATCCTCCACATTACTACGATGAGCATGGAAATCACAACTATTACCATGGGCATGTTCCACAAGTTCCATTGTATGTTCAAATTCCACAAATTCTGGTTTACTGCAACTAGTTCACATACCTCCAAGGACAACGCTATGGTCTACAAGGACAACCCTCTCATTTACAGGGCCAACCTTCAGTTCAACAGGGACAACCCTACGGTTCTACTAGTCAACCTCATGTTCAACCAGGAGCACCTTATGCTCCTCAGGGGAAAACCTATCCATCTCAGGGACAAAATTTTGCGCAACAGAACCAGCCTTACGTTTAGCAAGGCCTGTCTCTTGTACTACAAGGGCAACCCTCTACTGGTCAACCGAACCAACCTGGGCTTTAGGGGCACCCTAGCTCATCTCAACCTTCAAGTCAACTTGGTCTTTAAGGGAAACATGTTCCACTGCCATCAAGTCAACCTGTACCCTAGGGGAAGCCTGGTGGATCTCAACATCCAGGCCAACCTGCACCCCAGGGAAATCCTGTCCAACCTCAGTATCCGGGCCAACCTCCACCCCAGGTGTAGCCTGTGTAGCCTCAAGGCCCACCTTTCATTCCTTAAAGTCAACCTTCAATGGTACAAGGTCTGCCCCAAGGCACTACTTACATCCCACAACAAAATCCATATGCTGCTCAAAATAGACCTCAGTGGCTCACTCAGAATCAATATCCTGGTCCTCAACCAGTGTATGGGAAAAATTATCAAAATTATAACCCCTATAGACAAAATCCTCTGGGACAAAACATATGGGCTCAAAATATTTCCCAACCTAGCTCGAATCCAAATACTAGTCTCTATCAAAGGCCTGCAATTCCTTTCAATCCACAATTTCCATTCCTTGCTATGCTGGAACTGCCTGATGTGTCAAATTTAACGAATGATCCCATCCTTCATAATCCATATTGGCCCCCAGTTCCCACCAAGATCACTTTCAATTATCCCAAGTTTGAAGGAAAGTCCGGAGAAGACCCCCAAGTGCATGTTATGACATACCATCTATGGTTCTCCTTTAACTCCTGGGTTGATGATTTGATTTGTTTGCGTCTTTTCCAAAGGAATCTCAGTGGTGCCACTGTAAAGTGATACATTGAGCTCTCCCATGACATATTTCAATATTTCAACTCTCTTGCCATGACATTTCTCATGCACTTTCAGTTACCAGTTCATTATGAAACTGGGACGCACCTCCTAATATCCTTGAAACAGGATTGGGCTACTCATATCTTCGATTATATTTATGAATTGAGGCAGCATCGTCATTTGATCAAGTTTAAAATCCTTGATCAACTTCTGACTGATTGGATCACTACCTCTTTTATCGGTATGATTTATAAGGATATCACTTCTTCCCAGTACCTCAATCTCGTGTACTCTCAATCTGGAACGCTTTATGAACTCTTGCCCGATGCTCTACAACATGGAACTACCAAAGCACCGACGATGCCATTTGTCGCTAGTATCATTTTTTATGTGTCTCAGACTTCTCATAAGTCTTCTCCCAATCGTGCGAAGAAAAAATCTACTTCTTCCACTAATACTACTTCTCAGCCACCTCCTAATCCTGGTAAGACCGCGGAAGTGAATTTCATCTAGCCTACCCTGGCAGATAAAGCTTCGAAAGGTAAAAAAAAGGGTAAAGGAAAGGCCAAAGCCAATACCCTGAAAGAGGATTCTCCTAAACCTAGTACTGTTAATGGCTCAAAATGTAAACTGAAGTACTCTTGTCTGATATGTGATGATGAGAATTACACCAAGGAATGTCCATGACAGGCCGAGGTGAGTCGACTGCTCAAAGGTTCTCAAGGAAATCCGGCTATTCTTAAAGAACCATTCCCATCACAAAAAACTCAACTGGTGGAGAAACCTCAGTCCTCTGCCCCTTTTGGCTCACAGGTTTTTATGATGAATGGTGTTGCACCCATATCTATCTCTACCAGATCAAAGGATTATACCGAACCGCATCAGGAAGTAGTGAAATATATCGTAGATGGTCCTCCTCCCCCACCTACTTCTATCCCTCTTCACATTGAAAGGCCCAGTCCTGAGCCCGTTGTACGACCACCTTCTAAAGGCGTACTCCATAATTATTCCTATAACTAAAACTCCCGTACCGCTCAACATTACAATATTGTTGAGGATTTGGCTTAGAATCCATCCGCTATGTCTACGTTGGAAGTACTTCAGAGTTGTTCGTCAAAACTGAAGGCTTTACTATCCGCTATTAAAGGGTTGACCCCGCCTATTCAAGCCTTATCACTTTTGATCTGGAAAATTTCATTTTGCGTATCCCTCACCAGCTTGCTCTGATTATCCAAGTTGGATTAATGGTAAGAATATCCATCGAGTGGTCATGGATGAAGGTGCATCTACCTGCATCATGTTCGTTGCATGCTGAAAACCCATTGGTTCTTTGGCTCTTAATTAGTCTCCAAACGCTTTAGAATCTTTCGACAGAAGGGAATATAACCTTGTTGGTGTTCTCACTAGCTTACCTATAACGTTCGAAGGAAAAACGATTAATGTTGAGGTTGAAGTCATTGATGCCAAGCTCAATTATATTCTTCTCCTTGGTCGCAGTTGGACTCACTCCATGCTATGTGTCCCGTCCACTCTCTTTCATGTTCTTCGGTTTAAACATGAAGGAAATATCATCACTGTCAATCAGTTATCCTTTTTCACCTCCACCTGTTGGAAATATTGTCATTGATGGAAAAGGATCACAAAGGAGCAACACCAGAACTATCATTAAGGCAAAGGAGCAGAGAAGCAGCAGCAATAAGGAAAAGAAGAAAACCGGCAATAATGCAGTAAGAAAGCATAAACAAGGGGCATAGGAGTAGAAGAGAGGCACGGATCAGAATTAGACCATCAGCAAAGGCAAAGGAGTAAGAAACAAATCACAAATTCTGGATTTAAAGAAGTAATACATAATGGTGGTCTATATTCTGGATTGAAATAGCGAGGCATGAAACAAGCGTGATAATCCCAAGTTAGAGTGAATAACAAACAGAAGAAGAAGCTCAGGAGAGATCAATGCTTTTAGAAACTTAACAAAGCTCAGGAAGGATAGCGAAGATGCAGAGTAGCGATGGTCATACAAAGAAGAGAAATCGACTAAGGAAAAAAATACTTAGAATAATTCCAAAGGAGGAATCGGACTGCGAGGATTGAAATGAAGAATTGAATTTTTAATATTAAACGGTAGAGATATGGACGCGTGTCGAGTGAAGAATGAAATCACACATCGCAAATCAAAAATTATAGTGTTTATGTGTTAATTACTTCGCAAGTTAAACAAAATAACTTGTGATGTTGTAAGAATTGAAAATTGTAATGTGATAAAGGGAGGAGCCACGTGTTGGCACAACGATCCAGTGCATATCGCACATCAGCGGTTTTAAAGTTTAGAGTTAAGAAATCACAAGGTAAATTATTTTGGTTGTGATATGATGCGGACGGGCGATGGCATTTGAGATGGTACAGTGGGGCTGTTAGATCTGGCGAAGATCTATGGTGGAGATTACAATGCAATTTCGCATCAGCATCTGTATTGTTTAGTTTTTTAAAGGTATATATTATAAGTTTTGAACTGTGAAGTGGAGAAACCTGTGAAGTGTGATTGCTTCCAATTGGTCACCATGTTGTGGGACCTTACAACAAAATTTAAGCATGTATGCAGATCCTTTTCTTTGTAAAATTGCATTGGAGGAAGAAAAAGAGATTACAACTTAAAATTTAAGGAAAGTGAAGCGCGAAGTGCGATTTTTGAAGCGGACACGATGTGGTTCAAAGGTTAATACTAATATATTTTAGGTCCAAGTTTTAATTTGTTTGTGTTGGTTTTATGAAGAAAAACATGGAAGCAGAGGTTGACTCGGGTTACAAAGGAAAGGTCTGAATGCATGAAAAAGGACCCGAAGCTTGTGCATAAAAATGTTGCGGCAATGAGTTAAAAGAAAATACTGAACAGGATTAGAATCAGGTAAGACCCAACTCTAAGTGCAGAACAATGTCATGTAGATGCAGTTGTGAGTTAAAAAGGAAAGGTTAAACACAAGAGAGAAGACTCTGGGCAAGTGAACCAACACTCATGCAGAGGTATTCTGTGGCTATGGCAATTTGATAACAAAGACTAAATGAGGGCAGAAGGAAACTCGGGTAAGTAACCTAACATAGATCAAAGGAGTAGAGAAGAGCATAGAACGCTACAGGTCATATATGCAATAGGAAGAGGTGGTGTAAGACATAAAGGCATGGGTTAGGTCAGGCTAAGATAGTAATGTTATAGCATAGTTGGAAATATAACTGCAGAAACATAAAAGACAAAGGGACAACAAGTAGAAGAGGACAAACACACAACAAATCTACGAAGCTGAAAGGGCTGAGTGAAATATTTGATTGTAACTGTAACTGTATTAATTATTTTATATTGTTTGTGATACAATGGAAAGTCTCCAAGGAAAAGAAAAACTTCAATTTAATACTGAAACTAGTGCATATATTGTTGTAACATCATTCTATATTCCCATATAGAATGCAAAAATCCATGAAGTGATCTCTATAAATTATTTTATTTTAATATTAATAGAGAGGTTAGAGAGTAGAAGAATGAGAGAAAGAAGATAGAGTTGTTGTGCACATCCATAGCTAATATGAAGGAGATTTGAAGGCTGGAAGGGAAGCAACGAAGAAGGAGAAAAACGGTGCTGATATCCAGGTAAATCAACACATGATTTTATTGTAGTGTGAGGGATTTGGTGCTTCCATATCAATTTTTAGCTTGATAGATGTCTAGTTGTAGCTGATTGAGGTAGGATCCTCCTGTGGGTTGTAACCTACAAAAAATAGATGGGAGTTGGAGCTTCCTTGCAAGTTGTAGCTTGCAGAATTGAGGTAGTAGCCTCCTGTAGGTTGGAGCCTACAAAAAATCAGTTGTGAGAGGGAGTTGGAGATTTCCTTTGCATGAAAACAATAATAGGATGTGGTTTTCTCCTTTTATGGGTTTCCACTTATATATGTTATCTATGTTCTTGATGATTAAGTATTGATGTGATGTTTTAATCTGTTTAATTACTTTTTTTCCACTCATTATGTTTGTTGATCCATTATGTATTAATATTCTTATGAAACAAAGATGTAAATGAGTTGAATGAAATATTTTTAAATGTCCATGAATGTATTAAATTGATTCACCCCCCCCCCCCCGTTTAACTAAGGTTTCATCAATTGGTATCATAGCCAGTTAATTTTGTATCATTTTAACAACTGGAAGGAGATCTTAGGTCCCCAAAATGGCTAGCCTAGAAGGATGCTCAATGAATAAGGCCCCATAGCAAAAAATATGTTTTTCGGAAAATAAGAATGAGGACATACATAATGTCTCTGGGAATAGAAGTTTAGGTTGTTTTGGAAGAAATATATGCTCCAAAGGATACTAACACAGAGAAAGAAGAAAAACAAAATTTCATAGCTAATGCGAAAGCCATGAATGCACTCTTGAGCGGTCTGTGTGAGTCATAATTTATCAAAGTTGTGCACAGTGAGACTGCCAAAGATATCTGGGATACATTAGAAAATATCCACGAGGGAGATAAAAAGGTGAAGATGGCCAAACTGCAAGCCTATAGAACTTAATTTGAAAATGTAAAAATGAATGAAGATGAAGATGTAGCCAATTTCTTCTTAAAGATTGTGGAAGTGTTCAATAACATGATAGCTTTAGGAGAAACCATTAAGGATTGTGTAATTGTAAAAAATATGTTGAGATCTTTACCATCCAGGTTTAACCCTAAATTTTATGCCATAGAAGAAACAAAAAACTGGGAAACATTGACCATGAACCAATTGCTTGGAAACTTGATGGCTTATAAGATGAGACTTCCAAAGGGGAAGTCAAATTTGAGGGGGGAATCCTTTAAGGAAGATAACTGCATAGAAGAGAAGGAAGGTACATGCTCCTGCTTTGATGAAGAAGAGGCCAAATTTGTCAAAATATTGGATAAAGGAACAGGTAAGTATAAAGGTAAACTTCCATTTAAGTGCTTTAACTGTGGAATATTGGGGCACTATGCATCTAAATTTCCCCATAAGAAAATAGAGAATCAGTAAAGAGGGAAAGAGAAATCCAATTTCAGCAATAGGCCTAAAGGGAACAGATTTAATAGAAGAACATTCTATGCTAAACAAGACAGCAGTGCATCTGAGAGCTCAGGTGAATCCCCCAATGAATAAAGAACATCATAATTCATTTTGATGTCCAAGGAAGAGCTTGAGGAAGATCTCTGGGAATCTGAAGAATAAGGTGAGGTAGATCTTGAGAGGGAGCTAATTAGTGCCCTGGAGGAAATAGACAGACTTAAACTTAAGAGTAAGAAACAGAAAGAGATTATTCTGAAATATGCAAAGACAGAACCAAATTAAAAATATCTTATTAAATTGAATATTGAACTAGAATAATCAAGGAAAATGGAGGATATTCTGAAAAGAGAAATAAAGGAGAAAAATCAGGAGTGAGAAAAACTGGAAGAAGAAGTGTTAAGCCTGAGGAAGAAATTAGAAAAAGCCCAAATTGAATTAACTATGAATATTTCTCAAATTAAAAGATTTGGACATTTGGAAAAATTTCTAAATGCTCAAAGACCTCCTCATATAAAGGTTGGGATGGGCTATGAAGGAGAAACCAACAAATCTAAGGTAGAAGATAACAAGAATATCATTTTTGTAAAAGTTGTAAAGGATAATGAAACAGCAAAAAGGGAATCCACAAAATTAGAAACTAGCAAGACCATGATATATAATGAAACAAAAAAAAACAAGAAGCAACCTCAAGTGACAAAGAAAGAAATGAAGAAATAGTCAACTGCAAAAGGTTCATACAATCCTAAGGATGAATTGAACAAATTCGGAAGATGTCAAAGGAGGTTCCTTCCCCCTGTGAGAAGCATCACTTGCTTTGCCTGCCACAAACCTGGACATATTGCGGCATACTGTAAGACAAAGCAAATCCAGTCCAACCAACAAAAGATTCAACAAACGAAAATACTACCTCGAGCAACTCTCTCTGCCAGAGACAGATACTATTTCCATGGGTATTGTTTTTATTATAAAGGGTTTGGTCATAAATCCATGGAGTGCAGAGCGTATATATAGAGACTGGAGTCTGGAAACTCAAGAGGAATTAATAACAATGATGGATTCACTCGTGTAAAAAATCTATTCAGAAATACAATCAAATGTTTTAGTTGCCATTAAAATGGGCACAAGTCTAACGAATGTCCTCTCAAAGACTGTGATCCATCTCCTTAGAAAGGTTACAGAGAAAAAAAACTGCATGCAATGGAAAAAGAAGCTAAATAAATGTGATCTGGTTCTAATTTCTCAAGATCAGAACAATCAATGGTATGTGGATAGTGGGTGCTCAAAACATATGACTAGAGATCGAAGCAAGCTTGTAATTTTTTATGAAAATAAATCTGGGAATGTAACATTTGGTAATGATAAACCAGGAAAAATCAAGGGAAAAGGCACAATCAGCTTGAATAATGGAGGATGAGAGGCTCAGGATGTACTGTTTGTAGACGGTCTAAAAGCCAAACTGCTTAGTGTTAGTCAAATGTATGATAAAGGTTGTGAGGTCCTTTTCAGGGCCCAAGATTGTGAAGTAAGGTCAATCACCACAGGAAATACCTTGGTCAAAGGTGTTCAAACAAAGAGTAATGTTTATATAGTAGAAGAAGAGAATGAAGCATGCTACATCAGCAAACTTGACGAATCTTGGCTATGGCATAAGAGATTGGGACATCTCAATTTTGACCACGTCATCAAACTGAGCAAAAAGAAAGTTGTTAGAGATTTTCCTACAATAAAGAAGCCACAAAATACCATACGTAATTCCTACCAACTGGGAAAATAAACTCGCACAACATTCAAATCTAAATACCAACTATCTACAAGTAAGCCTCTTCAGCTTGTACACATGGACCTCTGTGGACCTTCAAGAAAAAATTCACTAGGTGGAGAATCGCATTTCATGCTAATAGTAAATGATTTTTCCATATCAACATGGGTGGGATTTCTCAGATACAAATCCGAAGCTTTTGAGAAATTTAAGATATTCAAGGTATAGGTAGAAAATCAAACTGGATGTAAAATAAAATGAATCACATCAGACAAAGGAGGTGAATTCACAAACGATGATTTTGCAGACATGTGCAATGAATGTGGGATAAAGCAACAATTTATAGTTGGAGGTACACCTCAACAGAATGGAGTGGAAGAGAGACAAAACAGGTCAGTACAACAAATTTCCAGAGCAATGATGCAAGAAAGAAACATTCCCCAAACCTACTGGGCATAAGTAATACACACAACGTTCATATTCTCACAAAGCTCATCTCAAACCAAATTGTGACAAGAATCCATATGAATTATGGCATGGGAAACCCACATCAATCAAGCACTTTAGAGTCTTTGGCAGAAAATGTTTCATAAATAATAATGATGAAAAATTGGGGAAGTATGATGCAAGAGATGATGAAGGAATATTTTTGGGATATGCATCCAAGAGTAAGAGATATAGGTGCTATAATAAAGATTGCATAAAATTGTGGAAAGAATTGATGTGAGATTCGATGAAGATCTACCGGACAGAACTAGAAGCACAAACTATGCCAATCCTCTAGATGATCATGAATATGAGAATCAAGAAAATAAAGAACAGAGTAAGACAACAAAAGTTACAAAAATAAACTCAAAAGGACCCTTGAGACACACTCAAAAGAACCATCCTGAAGATCAATCATTAGAGACAAGAGTGTAGGAGTCCAAACTAGAAGACAAGTAGTTGAACAGACTAAGGAATTGTACCTAGCCATGATGTCACAGATAGAACCGAAGAATTTCGATGAAGCCAGCAAAGACAAAAATTGGGTAAATGCTATGAATGAAGAATTAGACCAAATTGAGAAGAGCAAGACCTGGTAGTTAATGCCAAGACCTGTTGGGAAACATTTCATTGGCACAATGTGGATATTCAAGAATAAGATGAATGAAAAAGGTTAGGTAATCAGAAATAAAGCCAAACTTGTATGTAAGGGATACTCTCAAATCAAAGGACTTCACTATGATGAAATTTTTTCCCCTGTATCAAGAATGGAAGCAATTAGAATTTTTTTGGCTTTTGCATGCTATCATTATTTCAAGGTATATCAAATGAATGTGAAGTGTGCCTTCTTGAATGGAGATCTAGAGCAAGAATTCTACATGGAACAACCCAAAGGATTTTCCTTAACAGATAAACACGACTATGTGTGCAGATTAAATAAATCCCTATATGATCTCAAACAAGCACCATGTGCATGGTATTCTAGGCTGGAAAATTACCTTCAAAAACAAGGTTTCAAGAAGGGAGGAGTAGATAAAAATCTGTATATAAATGCTGATGAAAATGAACTCTTAATTGTAGTAGTATATGTAGATGAAATCATGTTTGGTAGCAACAAGGATAAGTTAGTAAAATGATTCGCAGAAGAGATGAAGTCATAATTTGAGACGTTTATGATTGGAGAGCTTACCTTCTACCTAGGACTTCAAATTCTACAAAATAATAAAGACATATTCATTTCAAAAGAAAAAAATTTAAGAGACACGTTAAAAATATTCCAAATTGAAGACTGCAAACCTGTGTCAACTCCCATGATCATTGGATGCAAGTTATGTGTTGATTATGGATCCATATATGTAGATCAAAGAATTTACAGATCTATGATAGGAATTCTGCTATACCTAATTGCCTCTAAACTAGAAATTATGTTGGCAGTAGGACTTGTGGAAACTTATCAAGAAACACCAAAACAAAATAACTTGCTAGCAATCAAGAGGATATTTAGATACCTGCAAGGAACTGCACATTATGGCCTATGGTATCCAAAAGGCAAAGACTTCACATTGATAGCATATACAGATGCAGATTGGGCAAGCTATGTGGATGACAGGAAAATCAGAAATGGAGGTGCATTTTATTTGGGAGAAATTCTGGCGACATGGCTAAGAAAGAAGCAAACATTTGTCTCTCTATCTACATGAGAAGCGGAATACATAGCAGCAGCAGCTTCTTGCACACAAGTAGTGTGGATGAAACAAACTCTCCAAGACATGAAGGTAAGCATCACTGAACCTATTTCTATCAAATATGACAATACAAGTGCAATAAGTATATCAAAAAATCCAGTACTTCATTCGAAAACCAAGCACATCCCAATAAATTACCACTTCCTCAAAGAAAAATTAGCAGAGAAAATAGTAAAGATGGAGTATGTACCAACAAAGGAACAAACAACATACATATTCACAAAACCTCTTGCTAGAGAACCATTCACATATATAAGAGACAAACTAGGGGTAGTGTCTGCAGATGATACACTCTGATATGATCAGAAAAAAATAAAAAATTAATAAATAAACAAATAAATAATATGATTATGGAAATACACCAACAAAGGCTACAATATAAGGAACATAAATAATGCAGTAGACCAGTGGTAGTCAATATCCGACAAGAAATCATCATTCCAGGTGGAGAGAAGCTTGTAAAAGTTGTCACAGAAGAGCTAGAGCTATGAAGTTGGTAAATATCTACAGAGGATCATTCATCAATTGGTATTTGGAGCAAGCAACCTGCCTTTCAGTAGAATACAAAGTGTTATTAGTGGAGCAGTGGTATGGTATAGGTCCTCAATATCAGAGTATTATGACAGAAGTACATAAAACGTCTATCACATATCACATCTATCAAGTAGAAAGGGACATAAGTACAGATAATTCTATGGTGACATTCCCTCCATTCATGCAATGCCAATATTTTTCAAAGTGTTCTCCCAACAAATATTATACACCATCCTGGAGTAGCAAAGTATAAAGTCAGAAGAAGTAGGCCTATACACAATTCAGAGATAAGTAATGCAAATATAGAAACTACACTGGGAGATGTGCAACCTTTTTCCATTAATGTCAAAGGGGGAGGAAAAGAAAGCAGAAGAAGAAAGGCTCTTCTGGAAATCAAGCAGAAGAAGAAAGACACCTCTTAGAATGAAAGGGGGAGGAAGTCTTGGAGGAAGTATTGGAGTGTTTTAGGAAGTGTTTCCATCAATGCAAAAGGGGTATATTGTTGGAAATATTGTCATTGATGGAAAAGGAGCAACACCAGAACTATCATTAAGGAAATGGAATAGAGAAGCAACAGTAATAAGGCAAAGAAGTAGATTAGGAAATATTGCAGTAAGAAAGCATAAAAGAGAGGTAGAGGAGCAACAGTAGACCCTCAACAAAGGCAAAGTAGTAATAAATAAATCACGAATTTTGGATTTAGAGAAGTAATACATAATGATGGTTTGTATTATGGATTGAAATAGTGAGGAGTGCAGCAAGCATGATAATCCCAAGTTGCAGTGAATAAAAAATAGAAGAACAAGTTCAGGAGAGATCAGCACTTTTAAAAATTGAATAAAGCTCACGAAGGATATCAGAGATGCAGAGTAGCGGTGGTTGTAGAAAGCATAGAAATCAACTAAGGGAGAAAATACTTAGAAGAATTCCAAAGGAGGAATAGGACGACGAGGATCAAATCAAAAAATTGAAGTTTTAATATTAAATGGCAGAGATGTGGATGCATGTCAGGCGGAGAATGAAAGCGCACATCTCAAATCAGAAATTATAGTGTTTATGTGTTAAGGACTTCGCAAGTTAAAGAAAATAACTTGTGATGCGGTAAGAATTGAAACTTACGATGTGATCCAGTGCATATCGCACATCAGCAATTTTAAAGTTTAGCATTAAGACATCGCAAGGTAAATTATTTTGGTTGTGATGTGATGAGGATGGGAGATGGCGTGTGAGATGGTACAATGGGACCGTTAGATCTGGCGAAGATCTATGGTGGAGATTACTTTATGAAATTTCACATCGGCATCTATATTGTTTAGTTTTTTAAAGGTATCTATTATGAGTTGTGAACTACAAAGTGTAGAAACCTATGAAGTGCGATTGCTTCCAATTGTTCACCATGTTGTGGGACCGTACAACCAAATTTAAGTGTGTATGCAGAGACTTTTCTTTGTTAAATTGCATCGGAGGAGGAAAAGGATATTACAACGTAAACTCTAAGGAACATGAAATGCGAAGTGTGATTTTTGAAGTGACTCGACACTCATGAAAAGGTGTTATGCGGCTGTGACAATTTGATAACACAAAGATTGAACGTGGGCTGAAGGAGACTCAGGGAAGTAACCCGACACAGAGCAGAGTAGAGAAGAGCATAGAATGTTGCAGGTAAGATATGAAATAGGAGGAGGTGGTGTAAAACATAAAGGCGTGGATCAAGTCGAGCTAAGATAGTAATGCTGCATCACAGTTGGAAATATAACTGCAGAAACATAAAGGACAAAGTGACAGTATGAATAAGAGGACAAACACACAACAAATATAAGAAGATGAAAGGGCTGAGTGAAATATTTTATTGTAACTATAAATGTATTAATTATTTTATATTGTTTTTTATGCAAAGGCAAGTATCCAAGGCAAAGAAAAAATCCAATTTAATACTGAAACGAGTGTATATATTGTTGTAACATCCTGAATATGCTGAGTGAGGAAATGAGTGGGTGGAGGGCAAGAGTCATGCCTGTTCACTTCATATTATCATATAGAATGCAAACATCCATGAAGTGATCTATATAAATGATGTTATTGTAATATTCATAGAGAGGTGAGAGAGTGAAAGAATGGGAGAGATAAGATAGAGTTGCTGTGTACATCTAGAGCTAGTATGAAGCAAATTTGAAGGCTGGAAGGGTAGTAGTGAAGAAGGAGAAAAATAGAGTTGATATCTAGGTAAATCAGCATATGATTTTATTGTAGTATGAGGGAGTTGGTGCTTCCATATCAAGTTGTAGATTTATAGATGTCCAATTGTAGTTGGTTGAGGTAAGAGCCTCTTTTGGGTTTTAGCCTACAAAAAGTAGATGGGAGTTGGAGCTTCCTTGCAAGTTGTAGCTTGCATAATTGAGGTAGTAACCTCTTGTAGGTTGGAGCCTATAGAAAATCAGTTGTGAGAGGGAGTTGTAGCTTGCCTTTACATCACAACAATAACAAGATGTGGTTTTTTCACTTTATGGGTTTCCACTTATATATGTTTTCTATGTGCTTAATGATTAAGTGTTGATGTGATGCTTTAATCTGTTTAATTACTTGTTGTCCACACATTATGTATTAAGCTTCTTCTGAAATGAAGATGTAAATGAGTTGAATGAAAATTTTTTAAATGTCCATAAATGTATAAAAATTATTCCCCCCCCATCTCAGTTTAACTAAAGGTTCATCACCACCTCCTCCGAGAGCAACATTCCATATGTAGACCATATTTCTACACCTTATGAAAGCATAGGGTTGGGAATTTTCAAAGATCCTACCATTATGAGTCTTTTTTCTTTTCCTCTAACCAATAATGCTTAGGTAAATATGATTTCCACGTCTTCTGATCCGTGGGTCATCCCTTTGCCTGAGTAGATTGATTCGTTTGGTGATGTGATTCTGTTAAGCCCAATAGAAATTGATTATTGTGAAGTTATTTCGGCTTCGGCTCCTCCTCCCTCCGATAATACTCCTTCGAGTGTGTCTCTCGAAACATATTCTCAATCCCCTTGGCTCAGTGCTTCAGATTCTCTTGATACCTTGAATGAGACATTTCCCACTGATGAAGCCATCGTGGAAACCATGTCTCTAGAGGATCCTCCCTGGGATGATAGTCATCGTCGTTCCTCCTTTATTCCTAGCCTTGGGGCTATGCATACTTGTCTTGAGAAATTCGCATCCCAAGCTCCTTCACATCCGCTTCAAACACCTATCTTGACACATGAATTATTTGTGGAAGGAAACATGGGGAACATTATGCAAACGATGCCTATTGACATCTCTGTTAAACTAGGGATTGTCGAGAACATCCACAATGGGGTGACCTATTCTCCTGATGAGATCGAGGTCTTTACTATTCTCTTTTGAGAGTTTCAAGAAGTTTTCTCTTGGTCCTATGAAGAAATTCCCAACATTGATCTAAGTATAGTCATGTAGGAGATCCCTACTTATCCTGATGCGAAGCCTATTCGCCAACTTCTTCATCCCGTGCACCCTAGAAAGGCAGCCTTCATCAAGGGAGAAGTTGAAAAAATTCTCAAATATGACTTCATTTATCTGGTCCCCTTAACAGATTGGGTATTTAACATCGTCCCTGAGGATAAAAATTAGGGTATTATTCGAGTCTTTGCGGATTACCGTGACATCAATTGTGCTTGTCCTAAGGATAACTATCACACTCCCTTCATCGACCAGATCATTGACGGATGTGCTGGGAGTGAGATATTTTCCCTTATGGATGGGTTCTCTCGTTACAACTAGATCAATATTCTACCGGCTGATCAACACAAGACAACCTTCAACTTTCCATGGGGCACCTTCACATACAAGAAGCTTCCATCTAGCCTTAAGAGTGCTAGTGCTACATTCCAACGAGAAATTTCATATGCTTTCCATGATATTAAGCACATTTTTCAACCTTACCTGGATGACCTTCTGGCTCATTATACTAAACGTAAGGATCACCCGAATCATCTTTGTCAAATCTTTCTTCATTTTAGGCACTACAACATTCGACTCAATCCACATAAATGTGTCTAATGCGTTGATTATGGCAGACTCCTTGGGTTTTTCATCTCTGAATATGGAATTTGTCTCGATCTTCTTAAGGTAAAAGCTATTATTAATCTTCCCTCCCCTTCCTCTTTACATCAGTTTCAGAGTTTTCAAGGGAAAGTTAATTTACTACATCGTTCTATACCGAACTATGCTAAAGTAGCCAAAGGTTTCACGCGATTACTTAAGCAATGTGTCCCATTATTCTAGGATGAGATTGCCCAAAAATCTTTCGATGCAATGAAGAAATTACTTATTAATGCCCCTCTTTAGCATCCACCCAATTATCATCATGATTGTTCCCTCTATTTGGCTACCGCATTTAGCACTATTTCCATTGTTCTGGTACATGATGATGATGATGATGGTGTTGAGTATATCATTTATTATTTGAGCCACAATATTCTCAACACTGAAACGCATTATGATCATGTAGATAAATTGGCATTGGAAGTTGTTCAAGCCGTCCAACAGTTTTTCCATTATATTTTACTTTGCAAAATGACCGTGATTTCTGATTGCAACCCCATGACCTATATTTTAACTCGACAATTGCTAGGGGGGAAATACCCAAAATGGATAGCTATCCTCCAAGAGTTCGATTTGATCTTCTCTTTACCTTCTGCCTCTTTTCCCTCTGGTTCTGAGGAACACATTCCAGACAAAACTCTTTTTATAATTAGCACCCTCAATCCATGGTACAGTGATATCAGCATTTATCTCCATACTTCCACCTTCCGGTCTGCATTGAAAAAATATGTTCTTCAACGTATCCATCATAATGTGCAACGTTATCACATAGTCGGAGATACTTTATATCGTGTCGGAGCTGATTCCGTTCTCAATCTTTTTCTAACCCTAAACAAAGCTAAAAAGTCCTCAATGATGGCCATTCTAGTGCATGTGGCAGTCACATGTCTAGGTATGCTACTGGTCAAAAAATCCTTTGTGATGGGTATTTCTGGACTACCATTTTTAAATATTGTATCCTCGTTGTTCATAAATGTCACGAGTGCCAGATCTACTAGCACAAGATGCATGCACCACTTGCTCACCTCCATCCCAAAATTACTGTTGGTACCTTCGTGAAGTGGGGTATCGATTTTATGACGTGTAACCCTCACTCAGTCGAGGGGGCATGGTTATATTATCGTTTCCGTTGACTACTTCACTAAATGGGCCAAAGTAATGCCTACACTCACAAATAATGGTAAGACAACTCCAGAATTTCTTTTTAATCATGTGATTACCAGGTTTGGTGTCCCTCAACCCATCGTCGCTGACCATGGCTCCCATTTTTTTCTTTACATGATGGCTAAATTGACTTCTAAGTTGGGTATGGGTCACGATAGCTCAACGCCGTACTACCCACGAGCCAATGGCCAGCTTGAAGTTGTGAACAAGGTTCTAGTCACTATGCTTCAGTGTACGATTGGGATGCATAAGTCCAATTGGAATCTCATGTTGTTTTCATCTTTCTGGGCTTATCGAACGTCGTTGAAGGGTGCAACTAGATTCACCCCATTCCCTCTTGTTTATGGTCTGGAAGCTACCCTTTCGAATGAATTTGAAAATCCTTCTCTCAAGATAGCTATCGAATTACTACCTAATACCTCGCTGGAGGAAGAACATCTTCTATATTTGGAGAGGTTAGATGAAACTCATCGCTTTGCTGCTCTAGTCATAGAAGCACAGAAAAAGGGGTTCAAAGCTCACTTTGATCAGACAATTTCCCCTCGTACCTTTCTAGAAGGAGGCTTAGTCCTCTTGTATGAACAAGCTCATGATAAGCTGGAGGGAAGGAAAATTTGAACCCATGTGGCATGGGCCCTATATTGTTAAGTGTGTTTTGCAGAACAATGCCTATGAGATAATTGACTATGAAGGCTATCCTTTAAATCAACCTAGAAATGGGCTGTACCTCAAAAATATTATGCATGAGTCTCTCATGCATGTCCTTTTGTGCATAAGTGTGTTTTTCATTTTTGCACATTTTTTTGGCTGGGTGTGCTTTGCGAGCAGTTTTTCTGGCTTATTATGTCATTGCTTACTTTGCATATGTTCATCACTCCTTATGTTGGTTTCGCGGATGGTGCCTCCCGCAGTACCCAAAACCTGTCTTCTGCAGCCTATGTGATTTATGATCCTAACAGTGAGTTGGTAGAACTCCAAGGTATTTGTCTAGGACATACAACCAACAATGTCGTTGAATATAGTGTAGTCATTAAACTCCTAACTGAAGCTATTTCTCTCGATAGTCATGAATTAATTGTGAACCTAGACTCTCATATTGTTGTTCTTCACCTCAATGGGAATTACTCTTTTAGAAACCCTCATATTTAAGGTTGTATTTGTGTGTTCATTTATTAGAAGGAATTTTGATTATATCACATATCATCATATTCCTAGAAAAATGAATACGTTAACTGATGTAGTAGCCAATATTGTATTAGATAGACATTTGTGAAATTTGTAAAAGCATCATCATCACGTAGTAAGATTTAGATAGGAAAATAAGCATATATATATATATAAATCATGATACTCATGAAAAATAAAAAATGAGTTTTTACCCAAAGCCTCATCCTAGTCCTCTCCTTCCGGGAGTGGAAGGTTCAGATCACCCATGAAATCAGAACTAGTGTATGGCCATTCCTCTACCATAATGAGCTGTCGACGAAGCCATTCAAAGAATTCTATTTTCCATGACATATGTTGACCACCTCTTGATCGAGGCATCAACTCCACCTAACAGACCATTTGTGGCTCTCGTGCTAGTGGTGTAGGTACTATCACCTCATGTCGTTGTAATATCGGCAACTGTTCTAGGATGAACGGTATTAAGATGGAGCCATATCCAAATTGTTTCAACTTTCCATTCTTGTACTTCATTAACTGGCGCTTCAAGTTGATTGTTACGGCTTCTGCCCAATTGTAAATGATTACAGCCATGCAATCCATGGTAAGTTGAAGCTACGTCTTTGTAGCTTCATGAGGAGCCTGAGATCCAGCGGCCCGAGTTATAGTGTGCAGCACTACCCATAATGCCAAATCAGGTATTGTCCGAATATCCACTTTGCTTCTCTTTGATCCTTTTTTGCTCCTAGGAAGACTATGTCTATTAGCATGCCCATGCTCTCACCAAGGGGTCAGGTACCTGTCAAGATCAGTTTCTCTCCCCTCCGTGATAATCCAGTGATGAAATAAATGTTAGAGACTTCTATCTCCAACTCTTTCTCATGAATCATGAATCTTTCTTGATCAATGTCCCACACACTAATCAGATACTACAACAGTTCCAGTTGAGCTCATAGACACGGTGTTAGGAAGAATTTCAGGAGACCACAATTTCTCAGGGTATCCATACATGCATTGTTTCCCATAGCTTGTTCATATTCCTCTCCGTGCTCTCGTTCTTTCCACTCTATGACCATTTTGGCTGATGATTTCCCTGCAAAACCATAATTAAGGTTCCTATTAGTAATAAGATTGACATTTGAACCATTTTAATCGAGATTTTTAGGAGAAATTTTGTGCATTTATTGGTCATGGTGATTGATGTTGTTGTTTTAAAAACAACGGCACTAACTCACGCTTCCCCTTTTCAATTTTATGTGGTTGGCCGTGACTCCGTGCCTAGAACCCGCGCTGACCACTACGACCAACCTATGACAAAATTTCCCCCAAAATGCATCAAAACATAAATGCAAGAAATGGAAAATGGTTTAAAATGTAGGTAAGGAGTAGATCTCATACATGGATTAAACAGATTCGTGAATAACCTCCTAGATTGCCTACTGTCTACTCTACAAAGGTCAAGGTAAAATGGTAAAAAATGCTCACAAAAAAGTGAAAAGGTGGAAGTAAATCGTTTTTACTATTTCCATCATTTTATAACCTTTTCTAAACCCTAATTAGGTTTTTACATGTTTTTCGATTATTTTATTTATTTTATCTCGAAAAATGGGTTTAATGTTTGTTTCTTGTGTAACGACGGGTCGTAAAAAATTATGATGAAGAAGCAACGAGTTGTATTTTATTACTTTTTTGGACTTAGTAAAAATACGAAAAAGTCACCCCCTAGAATTATCTTTCATCTCTTTTCTGAATCTCAAAAGTTGAAAATATTGTTGAGACTCTTGTCGTTTTGAATTCTTTAAAGGTTGTGAACGTCATTTGCCTAGTATACGTTTACCCATTTTTCGGGTTGGGATAGATTATTTATGAAAAAGGAATACCTTAGTCAAACATGGATAAGAGGATCTCTCGGATATTGTTTTCTACCTTTCTGGATTGGTGATACTACCTACGAAAAGGGACCTGTTGGAGTTTTCTTTTC
The DNA here is from genome assembly GCA_034641835.2 of Pinus albicaulis. Classification (NCBI taxonomy): domain Eukaryota; kingdom Viridiplantae; phylum Streptophyta; class Pinopsida; order Pinales; family Pinaceae; genus Pinus; species Pinus albicaulis. The sequence goes on along the minus strand of CM076572.1, from coordinate 288,503,502 downwards.
TGCTTCTTTTCAAACTCTCTAAACATGAAAAGACACCGTGTTTCCCCTTTGTCAGACTCGTTAAAACTAAATGACATCGGAAATCATCACCATGATGTTACTGAGTTCCTCCTTCCTAGGGCTCATAAAATATACTAGGATGGATTTGTCCTAAGGATAAACTTACATGAGCATACATTATCCCCTTAAAGCTTGTTTTTAAAAATAATTGGGGTAATCACCAAAAATGGTGGGGGAAAATGGAACCAGTTCTCAGTCATTTCAGGAGTATGTCACTCTTCAACATGACACTTTTCTGTAGTTTGTGTCGAGTTGGGGAGATCCCACATTAGTCATTTTTCCTCCATGGGTTTGGGTTATCTGTTTTGACCTCTCATATGCTCTTTACCACATCACCATGACCTCAGATCCCTTGAAGTCAAATATTGCCAAATTCCAAAGTCCTGTCACCAATATGTTCAAGAGAAGTTCCTTCTATAATTTTCAACTCCCAATTCTATGTTTAGTCCTGATTCACTATCATCTTATTCCTTTGTCTCGTGTTGATGATGTGGGAAACATTATTTTCCTCCTTCGACCAATCACTTCCCATCAAATTTAGCTTATTATTGAGGAAGATGATCTAGAGACTCCCTTCTGGTACCTTAGAGCTTGCATGTCTCAATGAAAATTTCTTCGCATTTGACGACATGTTCCCATTATTGACCTTTGATCGAGTGATTTCACAGATTTTCAACTCTAGCTCATTTTTCACATTCCGTGGATTGTAATAGCAGTACCTTGGGAACCATTTTCATTATTGGTGGTCTCTCTCACACCTGTTAATAGCTTTCATCATTGGCTAGTAATCAAGTGATTTTCTTGCATGTTTGAATTCAGCTCATTCATTCACATGCTTTAATTTATACTTGTTTGGGTCGAGATGGAGCGCAAGACCCTAGATTTTGTCTGATAAAATCCAAGCTATAGGATGATTTGATTTATCATGACTATATGCATGACTCTTTTTATTAGATGGCTGCGACCATACCTGAGTCTATTTTATGATCATTTCCATTGCATAGTTGAGTCAATACCTTGGATCTTGTTATATGTACTCTATTATGGATGGTTGCACCTATACCACATATTCATGTATCAAAGATATAAATTGTACTTATTCTTACAGGTCTTCTTATGACAAAGTTTTGGTTTAGGCATGTTCTCATAAAGAATTTGACCCCTCCCTCTCTCTCGGACTTCATGCTTTAGGGGGCATCTGTTACACAGTAGTTTTTCACCGACCCTACAATCCCCATCCTGCACATTGGAGGACCATTTCAGTAACCCCTGTGTACTGTCATACATTTCCATAAATTTCATTGCATCCCTTGGCATGTCGGGATCATAATCTCTATTGATCATTCCTCAAGAAGACCTTCAAAAATATATGATTTTGGGTCGGCGTTGGTAGGCAGTTATGTCCTCACTCCCATGCTTCCACAAATGCATATTGGGTTGGAAATGTTGATGATCGAAAAAGCACTAGTGGTGTTGCATTCTATATGGGGCCCCGATAAGTCTTTTGGTTCAGCAAGAAACAAAGTTATATTGCCTTATCTACAGCGGAAGCAGAATATGTGGCTATCGCATCATGTTGTACACAACTTCTTTGGATGATGTAGACATTACAATATATTCAAATCAAATGTTCACCTCCCATCTCCATTCTATGTGATAATACAAGTGCCATTAGTATCTCAAAAAATCTTTCTATGCATTCAAAGACCAAGCACATTCCTATCAAGTATCACTTCCTACGTGAACAAGTTCTTGAACAAAAGGTTAAATTGGAGTATGTTCCCTCCAAGAACAAGTTGTAGATATATTTACTTAACCTCTTCCCAGGGAAGCATTCAAATATCTCAGACAGAAGCTGGGAGTTGTCTCTTCCTCTCTTATCAAATATGCTTAATTTCATAAGATTAAATTTGGTACGCTAGTTTCATAAAGGAGAATCTTGTATATACGCGAGTTTCTATGCATAAAACTGAGTATGGTTTTTGCTGACATAAATTCTCTGCGTAAAGCTTTCAGAACAATTTGTGGTGTTGTTAGATAATATTTGTTGTTGTTCCAGTATTCATCCTACTGTACCTTACTTTGATATTTATCTCCTTGTTGAAGATGCTTTGATGAATTGGTTGTTGAAGGTGTTCAGGATGCACAAGCTTAGGGGGAGCACATGCCTTGTTGTAAAGGATGCATTCTTGGCATTCTGATTGGTTTCTGATTTATGGTCTCTCCCTTGAGATCTTTTGGTCCTGGTTGTTACACCATTTTTTGGTCATCTAACCTATTATCATTAGATGGACCCAAGTACACCATGTAAGACCAATTTTACCCTAAGTAAAATTGCCTTCACTATGTTAAAACAGGAAACCCCAAAAGGAAATATTAAACAAACCTATATTTGTTTGATTTTCCTCATGGAATAATTAATTAAACCATAATTTAATTATTATTCCAGTCATGTTTAACCCAAAATCAAATAAATTAATTAGATAAACCTTTATTTATCTTATTATTTTCTAGGAATAATTATTTAAACCTTATTTAGATAATATTCCTTGTTAAATATGACCAAATCACCCACAAATAATTAAATAAATCATTATTTATTTAATTATCTTTCAACCACTTCCTTAATAATTAAATAAATCATTATTTATTTGATTATCTTCTAACCGCTTCCTTAAAAAGATAAATAAATCATTTATTTATTTATTTTTGACAAATTAAGGGATTTGACCCAAGTCAAATACCTTTTCCTCCAACAAATATAATAAAATATTCCATAAAAAGTGGATCTAGATCTGGTTAACCCATGCACCAAGATCTAGAATGACCCAATATTTTGTTATAAATAGGAGGGTTTTTCCTACCATTCTTCACCTTTTGTTTCCTATTAGATCACTCTGGATCTATACACTAGGTCACATTTTTCTGTCATTTGTTGTGTGAGCTCCCATTGAGTTCTATTCTTTGCATTAGGTTTTCTGCACCAACAAGAGAGAGAAATCTTAGATCTGAAGCGCTGAGGACTTCCAAGAACCCATCCCACTGAGGATAATTGGATACGCCTTCTTGTTTTCCTCCCAGGTGCCCAATTAATACAAAAATTCTTTCAAAAATTGTTCTTGTCTTGTCTATTGGTATATGGAGCAAACCCTTGTTTTTACTGCTTAATGTCTTTCCATGCATAGATCTGGTTTTTTGCAGCTCTTTTCTTGTTCAACTAACCGCAAATCTGAAGATATTGGCAGCCAATTTTGTTGTTAGGGCTATTAGTTATGCGTAGCTAAAGTGGTCCTTTTTCGTACACTTCGACAAAGGATTCATACTAACAAATGGCGACTCCACACGGGTTTTAAATTACGACCGTTGTCGTTTTTCATATTCCTACATATCCAGCTACTTCAGACCCTAGGGTTTCTTTTCAGCTGTTTATTTTTCCTATTTTTATGTTGTTTTTCTCACATAAAACCCTAAAACATCAAAATTTCTAACTTCCGTGTGTTTCTGGCCCTATTGCGCAGGTAAGCGACACCAGCCGCAACTGAAACGACACCTTTTCTGAAAATCTGCCACCGAGACAACCGTAACGGGGGTCACACTTTTTGGTCCATAACCTGTGACCTGGACCTCCAGGTTGCACTTTTCTACCCCTTTTCTGCAACCTGCACTCAAAACAGGTCAGAACCTGCGACCTGCTAGTTTTTCAGTGATTTTTCTGCAATTTTTCTGGGTTTTGCTGCAACTTCTGTCAGGGTCTTCCAACCTCTGTCTCAGCCCGCTTTGACCAAGTTCTGATCTGTTTTTACTCATCTAAGTGGGAGCCTAGCCCCCTAGGGCTTTAGTACCCTCCACTTTTTGTGGAAGAGTTTTAGTTGTTTCAGCCGTCTGTTTTTCAGAGCTTCAGCCTCCTTTTTTCCAGATCTGTTACCTCCCTTTCAGATCCATTGTAATCAGCTCTTCTACCTCTCAAATCACCTCCTGAAGATTTGTTTGGATCTACTTTTAGGGCCTCCTCCTTGCCCCCTCCGCTTTTTGCTGATTACCTTCGTTTTTCTAGCCACCTTGCCTCTGTATCTTGGCTGTGATCTGCACCTCTTTTCAGCAGCTTTATCCTTTAGATCCCTGTCCCTTTTGACCCTAGATCTATTGGCCTCTTTTTATGTGTGTTTTGACTAGATTTTGGCCCTCTTTTAGAGTAGTTTTGAGAGACCCACATTTTTGGGCTAGATTGATGCATGGTTAGTTGTTAAATGTTCTGTTATTTCAGCATTATATATTGTTCTTTGCAGATTTCTTTTCAGTTACGCAGCACACTTTTTCTTGCTCTCAAAACGAAAAGGGTTTAAAAATTAAAATTAACGCACACCACACACTGACCCTAAGTGAAGAAGCGCCTGGTTAACACCGCCTGGCAAAGACTCTAAAATCAATCGTCACCGCACCTTGTCTGCCCTCACCTCACTTCGATTCGTCCCTTTCTCGCCCGTGTCGTTTCCTTTCTCTCACATCATCACCCCAAGGCGCCTCTTCCCGAGACTTTCGTCTTCACCCCTCGCTTCTAGTTGGATCGACCGCCCGCCCCACCGTCGCCGAGCCGAAATTCCTTTCAGTCCGTATACTCCGACTCTCTCCCCGATTCATCTGGGTCTTCCTCTCCTCCTGGTTCTCCCCCTGTCACCTTCACCATGTCTGGTCCAGGGCCTAACGCTGGTGGTGCTCCAGGCCCTAATGCTGGACATGCCACTAGCGGAACCGCCACAGGAACTACCTCGGCCACACCCTTGCTGCCGTACATTGTAGGCCTCAGCCTCCCCAATTTCAATCAGTTGATCAATGACCCTATTCGCCACGATGTTGGTTGGCCTGCTATGCCAACCAAGCTCCCCTTCGACATCCCTAAGTTCGAAGGCCTTGCTGGAGAAGATCCAACCAATCATGTCCGATCTTTCCACATGTGGTGTTCCTCCAATTCCATTACCGATGACTCCATCCATCTTCGTTTGTTCCAACGCACGCTTACCGGTGAAGCTTCTAAATGGTATGTTGAACAAGCCACCTCTTCCCATACCATCTTTACGACCCTTGCCCAAGACTTTTTATCTTATTTCCAGCTCCCTCTCCGATACGATACTGGCACGGAGCTCTTGACTTCCTTCAAGCAATCCTCTTCAACCCGCCTTTCCGCCCATGTTCAGGAATGGCGAAGAAGACGGAGCTTATGTCGAGCCCCTCCCTTCGAAGATCGGGTTTATATGGACTGGTTCCTTCGCACCCTTCCGGCTCCCATCGGCAAAGATGTCGCCTCCCATTTTCCTCAAACCGAAGAATCCGCCCTCCAAATAGCCTTGAAATATGACCTGATCTACGCTCAATCTGGTTATGTTTATACCGTTCTTCCTGACCTCCCCAGGCCCGGTGGCGCTAACGCCCCGGGGGCATCTCATTCCGCCGACGGTATCGTTGGAGCCCTTTCCCATCCGTATGCTCAACCTCCTGTGGGCTATGGTCTCCCTCAGGGAGGGGCCAGCACCCCTAGCACTCTTCCCCCTCCCGGTAGCATGTATCCAGGATATGGCATGCCTCCTCCTTTTTCCCAACCTCCTGCTTACCTCAATGTTGCCCAACCTAACCATTACCTTTATCCGCAGCCTGGTGCGCCAGCTCCTCCAGCATATGCGCTTCCATCTCCCTTGCCTCCTCCAAACCCGCAACATCACTTACAGCCCCCTCCAGGGCAAGTATTTGCACAGCAGGGCGCAACTAATCCCCCTTCTTATCAAAGAAGGCGGAGAGGCAATCAAAACCAATCTGCCCCTGGTACCCGTGGCCCCAATCCTGGTGTCGACCCTAACACTGCCAACCAGCAACAGGGCACCCAGCCCAAGCCGGACAGGCCACTTCGCACAAACTAGCCTTGTTCGTGTTGCGGTGTTTATGGTCATTACACCCATGATTGTCCCCTCTTACCCCAGATGCGGCAGATGTGGGAGTCTCAAGCCACATTGCGCGGACAACACGCCTCCCCTCATGCTCCTCCTAATGTGGCCACTACCCAACCAACTGTGTTTACTGATCCTTTCCCTCAGCAAGGATTCGTGGCTACCCAACCACCTGACAGCCAGGTCGCCACTCCCCCTTCCCTTTCTGGTTCCTCTGATTACCAGATCCTTATGATGCACTCCGATCCTTCCCCAACCGTCGACCTTCACCTTCAAACTCGGTCTCGCCAGTACCCCAAGCCTCCTGCTCAGTCTGCCCCCGAGCCTCCTTCTTCAGGTTCTACAGAGCCTCTTTCGACATCCAGTGGCCCCTTACATATCCCTCAACCCAAAGTTGAGGTTCATACCAAGATTCCTAAGGGACCATTACGTCGAAACGCTGCTTCCGGTCAAGCTGCTCATTCGTATAGCATAGTAGATGATTTGGCGCAATCTTCTGCCGCCATTTCCACACTGGAACTCCTCCAATCATGCCCTTCCCAAAATAAGGCTCTACTATCTACCGTGGGCGTTGTAGATCCTGCTGATGACCAAATGATTGTTTTTTACGCCACTCAATCGGACCATCCTCCTCTTCCTTCTTCCGTCGCCTTCCAAATCCCAGTCAAAATCCGGAACGCCAACGTTTCTCGGTGTATAATTGATGAGGGGGCATCCACCTGTGTGATGTCCGCTTCGGTTTGGAAGCAACTTGGATCTCCTGAGCTGGCCCCTTCCACGATCACCCTTCGAGCGTGGGACGACCATGCCTCCCAGCCCATTAGCCTTTTCCGCAATTGTCCTATCACCCTCGCCGGTAAGACCGTTTGCGTTGACGTCGAAGTCATTGACGCCCCTCTAGACTACAACATTCTATTAGGGCGAAGCTACACCTATGCCATGTCTGCTGTCCCATCCGCGGTTTTTCGCAAGATGTCTTTCCCGCACAATGGAAAGATAGTCACCATTGACCAGTTGTCTTATCATGAGCCGCCGTCTCAGACCTCCCTTGAGACGACCATCTCTTCTGTAGCCAATAAGAAAACCGTCGATTCTTTGACTAGTGTCTCCCCTGGCGTCTACAAAGACTCCTCCCTGCTTGGGACTTTTCCTAGTCTTCCCCCTCCCCATACCCCTGATCCCAGCTTATCGAATTTTTGCATGATGCAATCGTCTCAGGCTACCCTTACGCAGCCTGCCTCGGCTAGTTAGCCCCATCCCCCTCGCCCTCCGCACCCCGCTCCTATCCATTCATATTAGCCAGTCGGACCTCCTCCTTCTGGCCCTCCCCCTACAGCTCGTATCCCTGACCCCCTTTACCCTCATGGATCGGTTCCCCCTGGCCTTAACCATCTCGGAGCCATCCCTCCTGGTTATTACCCTGCTGGGCAGATACCTTTCCTGGCTCCCCCTCCCGGAGTATTTTCTGTTCCCGTCATGGCCACCCTCTCTCTCCCTAACCTGACCCTCGGCATACCCGTCTGGTACATTGACCCTCCAGCCGCTACCCCTCTCGGTCACCCCAAACCTTACCTTGCTTTGACACCGGTTCAACCGGTCCCCCTCGCTTCCTCCAGGCTCCCAGCACCTCCACAGGACCCTACCCCTGTGGTGTTAGCCCCCGGAAAGAAAGGCAAAGCTCGTAAGGGGGCAACCCACCAAGACCAGGCCGCCCCGACAACCCCTACCCTTCCGCGACCGCCAAATCCCACTATCCAATGCGCTTTGTGCGATATCGTCGGTCACGCCACCCATATGTGTCCTGAATTGCCGCACCTCAAGATCCTGGTCAACGAGACGTTTCCCGACTCTGACATCCCCGAAGTCTACGTCACTATCCCGGACTCTATCCCGAAACTCAAAACCTTGCGCACAAACCACCCTTGTGCTTTGTGCAATTTCCACGACCATTACACCCACCTCTGTCCCCGCCTTGACAAGTATCGTTCCTCCTTGGACATGTACCGCCGATTCAAGGCTACTTCGATAGGACTAGAGGATCTTCCTACTCCCATTCACATTCCTCCTCCCGCCATCGAACCAACAGAGCCGTCAACCACCATTTTGTACCTGTCATCATCCTTGCGAGATAGTTCACCTACCCTTCAACCTGCAGATACTCTCGACTCCTTCTCAGCCGACCTTGGATCTGTTGATATTGCACATCTGAGCCCTTCTCCTCCTAATGACCCGTCACACATCACTACCTCCTCGGGTGACCTTTCTTCCCCCAGTCTTCCCATCTTCCAGTCCGATGAAGACATTATGGAAGCCATGACCAACCCTAACTTTCCATGGGACGATATGCACCATCGCGCATACTTCTTCCCACAACAGTCCCATGACCAATTTGCTGTGGAAACCAAAGACTTCATTCCCAATGCAGTCGATTGGTTCAAAAATACCATCCCTGCACCTGATGCTTTCGAAGAAGGAAACATGGCCAATATCTCTCCTACCATCAAAATTGACATTTCAGTCAAACCAGGAATCGAAGAATATATCACCTTGGGCGCCCAATGCACCCCGGAAGAAATCAAAGCTTACACCAAGCTTTTCAAAGAATTCCGTGATATTTTCGCCTGGTCCTATTCTGAAATGCCCGGACTCGATCCCGCCATTGTCGAACACCATATCGACACATGGCCTGACGCCAAACCGGTCCGTCAAAAGTTGAGACCCATTCATCCTTCCAGACGTGACGCTATCAAAGCCGAAATCGATAAGCTCAAGCAGGCTGGTTTCATTTACCCCATTGAATACACCACTTGGGTATCCAACTCAGTTTTCGTTCTCAAGAAATAAGGCACCATCCGTGTCTGCACAGACTTTCGCGACTTAAACCAAGCTTGTCCCAAAGACAACTTCCCCACACCGTTCATTGACCAAATCATTGATGAGTGTGCGGGGCATGAGGTTCTATCCTTTATGGATGGTTTCTCCGGATACAACCAAATTGCTATCCGTCCTGCTGATCAACTCAAAACCGCGTTCATTAGTCCGTGGGGAACTTTTGCATACCGCGTCATGCCTTTCGGCCTTAAAAACGCCGGCGCCACTTTTCAATGGGCCATGTCTTATTGTTTCCATGACTTAGCTCATATTATCCTTGCTTATTTAGACGACCTCACTGCACGTTCTAAGCATCGGGCGTAGCACCTACACGATCTGCGTACCATTTTTCTCCGATGTCGCAAGTATAATATCCGCCTCAACCCGTTGAAATGCGTTTTTTGCATTCCTGTCGGCCGTCTCTTAGGCTTCATCGTATCTAAGGATGGTATCACTCTTGACCCTTTGAAAGTTCAAGCCATTCTTGAACTTCCCATCCCCCGTTCCCTACGCCAGCTCCAAAGCCTCCAAGGCAAAGCTAATTTTCTTCGTCGGTTCGTCCCTGACTATGCCACCACCGCACATGGGTTCCTTAGACTCCTCCGATCCAATATCCCATTTGTTTGGGATACCCATGCTCATGAGTCTTTTGATGCCCTCAAGCAGGCCCTCACATCCGCTCCTTTGATATGCCCTCCTGACTTTGATCGAGACTTCATCCTATACATCTCCGCTTCCACTTATTCGGTCGCTGGAGTCCTTATCCAGGAAGATGACAATGGTATCGAGCATGTGATTTACTACGTCAGTAAGAACCTTGTAGGGCCCCCTATTTCCTACTCGTATGAAGAAAAATTAGCACTGGCTGTCGTGTTCTCAGTCCAAAAACTTCGTCATTATATCCTCATGCGCTCCACCAAGGTTGTGACTAATTCCAACCCCATGGCCTTCCTATTGAGTCGCCGTATCCTCACTGGGAAGTACGCTCGTTGGGTCGTTATTCTGCAAGAATTCGACCTCGAGTTTGTCACACCAAAGAGTAAGAAAGGCTTAGCCCTCGCTGAGCTCATTTCTGACCTACCTACCGGATCGCCCGACCCCCCCGTTAATGATGATTTTCCTGATGAACACTTATTCGCCATTACTACCGACGACCCGTGGTATGGCGATATTCTTACTTACTTGCGAACCCAAAAGTTCGCCCTCCACCTTGATCGTGAGGCTCGCCGACGTATCCGACACCAAGCTCCCCGATACCTTCTTATCGGTGACGACCTCTATCGTCGCGGGATTGATACTGTCCTTCGTCGTTGTCTCACACACGCTGAAGCTGAACAGGTCCTTAATGCCTGCCATAGCGGCGCTTGCGGTGGCCACCTCTCCGGTCTTGCTACTGCCCAGAAAGTCATGCGCGCTAGGTATTTTTGGCCTTCCCTCTTCAGTGATTGCATTGAGGCAGTCAAACACTGTCCCAATTGCCAACATTTCGCCCCTAAGGCGCGAGCTCCCCCAGCTCCTCTCCATCCAGTCATCTCCACTGGTCCCTTCTGTAAATGGGCCATCGACTTTATGGAGTGTCGCCCGCCATCCGCTGGTAACCACAAATATATCATCGTGGCGGTCGACTATTTCACAAAATGGGCCGAGGCCATGCCAACATTTAATAACACGGCAGCTACCGCAGCCCTCTTTTTCTTTAACCACGTTATCGCTCGATTCGGGGTTCCGAAACAACTGGTCTCCGACCACGGCCGACATTTTGAAGATGAGATATGGCGTGAGCTATCCTCACTGTTGGGTTTTGAGCACCAATATTCCTCCTCCTATTACCCCCAAGGTAATGGCCAAGTTGAAGCAGTCAACAAAATCCTCAAGACTATGCTTCAACGGACGGTGAATAAGCACAGAACCAACTGGCACCTTATGCTCTTCCCTGCTTTGTGGGCCTATCAAACTTCTGTTAAAACCGCCACCGGGTTTACTCCTTTCCACCTAGTTTTTGGAGAGGAGGCAGTCTTACCAATCGAGTGTGAAATTCCTTCCTTGCATTTAGCCGTCGAACTTCTCCCTGACACCCAACCTCTAGAAAAACGACTTATCATGCTTGAGCGCGCTTCCAAAGACCGCCGTGTTGCCTTGCAAACCATGGAAGCGGCCAAGAAACACACCAAAGCTTAGTATGACAGAAAAGTCCAGCCTCGCACTTTTAGCGAAGGTGATCTTGTTCTAGTGTATGACCAGGCTCATGATGTCCTTGGTCATGGGAAGTTTGACTCATTATGGCTAGGCCCTTACATCATCAGTAAAGACCTCGGCAAGGGGGCATACCTTTTAGAGGATTTCGAAGGCAATCCCCTTCCTAATCCTCGCAATGCACTCTATCTTAAGAAATATTACCCTTAGCATTTCACTTCTGAAATGCGTGTTTTATTTTCTTTTAGATAGCCAGCATTTTTTCATGATTTTTTTCTTCACCCGGACCCATTTAGTCCAAGAAGAGTCACTTCACTCCCACTTTCAATCGAACTTCCTCACTTACAACACTTGTATTTGGGGGCACCACTTTGCCTCCATACTTGTCCATGTTCGTGACGATTTTCGTCATGAGTCCCCACCTTGTACTCATGTTTTCAGGGTCCCCCATGGGGCCTTTACTATGTGGCAGCACCATCAGGTCACCCTTGTTTAGAGCATCCAAGTTGAGTCATCATCGCTTCCATGGCGTCTATCCCGAGTCCCTTTGTACCCCGCTATAGCTCTCCATCCTTCATTGCTTGATCTCTCTCTTGTGTCGCACTTTATGACCTTCAGTCCCACTGTCCCCTATCCCTTACGATATTATGTCAGTCGCTGCCATGTCATTCATGCCCTTTATGCTCTAACAAGGGAAGTCATCCATTAGCTACTCAGTCCTTTCCACTTCACTATCATCATTAGTGTCAGTCTGTCCGTCGCTCTGCTCTTTTCTCTCGTGCCTTAGTTGAGGGTCTCTCATTGCCCCACCTATGGCGGACCTCCTGCTGTCGACATTAGCTTATTCATTCCAGAAGCCAGGTCTAGAGGGCAGTGTACCTTGGTTCCAGCTTCCACTCTTGTTCGGTCCCTCGGATCAGGCAAAGGGATCTCTCCTTTCCCTTTGACTTGATTGTTTCTCCAGCTCCTTTCAGCATGATCGAGATTCGTATACTTGATGGTCTAGTGATCCAGCAACAGCTCTTGATGATTCCCCGGGTGTGTGTGAGATGTCTCAACCCTCATGAGGGGGTGGCCCTGCAGGTAGCCCCCACATGCCCAGATGACCTCTTCCTTGCAGCCTTCGATGCAGCTCCAGATATTTGATGATGTTGGCCGTAGCCACTTGCAGCGCCTATTCGACTTGCATGTATCAGTCAGACTTTGTGAGCCCTTCCCCATTTACAGGGGGCATTTGGGTTGTATTTGTATCTCATGTACTCAGATATTATTGTACAAGTCCTGGCTGTTATCCCAGGCACAGCATGTATATGGGATTCCTCATTGTATTTTTATCTGGCTCATGATTATGCCAACTGTACTTTATGGTTTGGTCCCTTGTTTACTGGACACACTATTCTTTTGTACTTTGTCTCGACGGGCATAGGTATGCCTCCCCCGCCGCCTTCAGCACAGGTACCCTCTCATAAAAAGAGACTTGTTGCACCTGCGAGTCTCGTCTCCTCAGGGTCTAGTCCTTCAGCACACTATCTACCTTACATTTCTCTCTCTGACATCCCTTTTTTTGTCTAGTGATTGTGTTCTTACAACGTACTTCGGTCATACGATTTGCTCCTGACACTCGCACGCTGGGGGGCAATCTGTTACACCATTTTTTGGTCATCTAACCTATTATCATTAGATGGACCGAAGTACACCATGTAAGACCAATTTTACCCTAAGTAAAATTGCCTTCACTATGTTAAAACAGGAAACCCCAAAAGGAAATATTAAACAAACCCATATTTGTTTGATTTTCCTCATGGAATAATTAGTTAAACCATAATTTAATTATTATTCCCAGTCATGTTTAACCCAAAATCAAAGAAATTAATTAGATAAACCTTTATTTATCTTATTATTTTCTAGGAATAATTATTTAAACCTTATTTAGATAATATTCCTTGTTAAATATGACCAAATCACCCACAAATAATTAAATAAATCACTATTTATTTAATTATCTTTCAACCACTTCCTTAAATACTTAAATAAATCATTATTTATTTAATTATCTTCTAACCGCTTCCTTAAAAAGATAAATAAATCATTTATTTATTTATTTTTGACAAATTAAGGGATTTGACCCAAGTCAAATACCTTTTCCCTCCAACAAATATAATAAAATATTCCCTAAAAAGTGGATCTAGATCTGGTTAACCCATGCACCAAGATCTAGAATGACCCAATATTTTGTTATAAATAGGAGGGTTTTTCCTACCATTCTTCACCTTTTGTTGCCTATTAGATCACCCTGGATCTATACACTTGGTCCCATTTTTCCATCATTTGCTGTGTGAGCTCCCATTGAGCTCTATATATTACGTGGGTTTTCCTACACCAGAAATCTTTAGACGCAGTGCGGGGACTTCCAGAGCCATCCAGGGAGAATTGGATACGCCTTCTTGTTTTCCTCCCAAGTGCCCGATTAGTATAAAAATTCTTTCAAAAATTGTTCTTGTCTTGTCTATTGGTATATGGAGAAAACCCTTGTTTTTACTGCTTAATGTCTTTCCATGCATAGATCTGGTGTTTTGCAGCTCTTTTCTTGTCTAACTAACCGTAGATCTGAAGATATTGGCAGCCACTTTTGTTGTTAGGGCTATTAGTTATGCGTAGCTAAAGAGGTCCTTTTTCGTACACTTCGACAAAGGATTCATACTAACACTGGTTATGAAAATTCATATTTGTAATTTGATGAAAAGGTCATGTTGACACCTATGATGTAAAATTGTTATATTCAATCATGTAAGGACTTATTAAAATTTGTAAACCCACTTGGCTGGGTAGTTGAGTCAAATATGTAATTCCACTTGGTTGGATCATTGATGTAAGTATGAGTCCTTGGTGATAGGTGTTACACCATTTTTTGGTCATCTAACCTGTTAGTATTAGATGGACCTAAGTACACCATGTAAGACCAATTTTACCCTAACTAAAATTGCTTTCACTATGAAAAATAACTTAGTAAACCACCTTTATTAAGTTGTTTATGGTCTAAATAGGAAACCCCATGAGGGAATACTAAATAAATTTACATTTGTTTGATTTTCCTCAAAGAATAATTAGTTAAACAACAGTTTAATTAATATTCCTGGTCATATTTAACCCAAAATAGGAAAAATAATTAGATAAATTATTATTTATCTTATTATTTTCTAGGAATAAGTATTTAAACCTTATTTAAATAATATTCCTTGTTAAATTTTACTAAATCACTCTTAAATAGTTAAATAAATCATTATTTATTTGATTATTACTGAACCACATCCTTAAAATAGTAAATAAACCATTTATTTATTTATTATTTACAAATAAAGGGATTTGACCCAAGTCAAATTATTTTTCCCTCCAACAAATATAATAAAATATTCCATAAAATTTGGATCTTGATTTGGTTAATAATATTTTAATTATGCGCCAATATCTAGACTAACTCAATATTTTGTTATAAATAGAAGGGTTTTTCCATTCATTCAATACCTTTTGTTGCCTAAATATCACTCTAGATCTATACTTTTGGTCTAACTTTGATCCACCAGCATTGTCATATTTTTCTATCTTTTTGCTTTTGAACCCCCTTTGAGCACCATTTTTGTCTGGGTTTTCTACACCATCAAGAGAGAGGAATTTTAGATCTAAAGTGCTGAGGACTTACAAGAACCCATCCCATTGGGGAGAACTAGTAACATCCTTCTATGTTTTCCTCCCAGGTGCCATTAATACAAAATTCATTCAACATATTCTTGTCTTGCCTATTGGATGCATGGAGAAACTCTTGTTTTTTACTTCTTAATGTCTTTTAATGCATAGATCTAGATTTTTGCATAATTTATCTTGGTCAACTAATTGCAGAACTGAAGATATTGACAGCCATCTTTGCTGTTAGGGTTGTTTGTTATGCATAGCTAAAGTGGTCTTTTTTCGTATACTTGTGATTAAGATTCATACTAACAAATAGAAACTCCACACAGGTTTACGATTATGACCGCTGTCGTTTTTCAGATCCCTGCATATCTAGCTACTTCAAACCCTAGGATTTCTCTTCAGCTTCTTTTTTCTCCTTTCTTGATGTTGTTTTTAACCTATAAAACCATAAAACATTAAAAATTCTAACTTTAATGTGTTTTCAAACCTATTATGTAGGTGTGTTGAAGGGAAAAAATGTCTGGCCAACAACAGGGGATCTCCCCAGTAAAAAGTCCCAACTAGACTCTAAACCGTTTGGAATAGGGATCCCGTCTGGGGTGTGGGTCCAGCTACCGCTTGATACTCATTTTCTTTGGTCTCAATCAGACTTTGCAAACCTAAGGACGCACGCTTATTCAGATGACACAAAACACATGACTGATGAATTATAATGGTAAAACAACATTATGCGTAGCAAGACAAGTGTAAAGCATGGAGCCGAAGGAGATGCTGTTAGTAGCACGTCATTAGGGTCATGCTTGTAAAAGTTGTCCTGACCACAAAAGAAATAATTCCTTATGGCAGAATACCCTTCACTTCCTTGAATGATCACAGAGATAATGTAAATGTTAAAAAACAAAGTTATTAGCATTCATTAAAGCATAAACATAGACTTAACACCATTAACACACTTCTAGAAAACTATAATGCATAATGATGTAAACAGAGATACAATTTCATTAATCAAAAGATGTTAGAAACTGAAAATGTAATACTCATAGTTTTCACACATTAATCAACTTCAGATCCAAAAATGGAGTTTACAAGTGCTTGTATTCATATGCAACATTGTGTGATCCTTCTATACAATACTCAATATCCTTTTTCATCCAAAAGAAAAGTCCCTTTTACAAGTTCTCGAAGGAAGTATTTATAGAGCAAAGCTTGCCCTTTTGGTTCCCTGAATTTTCGCTTTCTCGACTATTGGGCTGCCTTGTGACCCAGCCTATTCTGCGACCTATGACCTGAGCCACTGTTGTGACCTGCGACTTGACTGGATTTTGCAACTTGCGACCTCACTAGATTTTGCGACTTGTGACCCAGTCGCTGGGTTGCTTGGTCGCGCCATCAAGCTTTTAATAGGGAGTGCAACCATGTGACCCGGCGACCTGAGGAAATCTGCGACCTACGAGTTATTCATCTAATCTTCTTGTGGAGGGTTCAGACTTTGCAGAACTCCATGTTTTCCCTTGTACTAGTATTTGGATTTCTCGACCAGAATTCTTTCCTACATCATCGTTCTGTGCAAATGACCGGGTGCCTTTGAGCTTGCTGGGAAAGACTCTTTGTGCAATCCAAAGGCTTCCACCTGCAATCACATCACATGAGTTACATGTTTTCATGATCTAACATTGATACTAGGACCATGTTTAATTAATTGCAAGAATGAAAATAATAAACTTAGACCCCTGTGTGGTCAAGTGTTGTGCCATGGCATGGACTCTACTGAGTTCTTTCAGGATTTGAATGTTTGCGGCGAGGTACATCAATAGGATAAAGAAAACCCCCTGCCAGTGCCATCTCCCACAGAACGCAATGGGTTTCTAGCTTCCAGCTTTTGACTTAGTAGAAGCTCAGAAAAATTTAGTATACAGGCATTGTGAACAAGTGTGCACCAACTCTGGAAGTCTCATATAAATTATGTTCAATCACATGCATTCAGGCCATGATTTCCATGTATAACAACAAGTTTTCTTGGGAAGCTGACAAGCTCGAGGTGCTCATGTGGTTTTGGCTTGGGCAATGTTCCGAAGAATATTGTCTCGCATGAAATGGGCAATCAAAACCATTATCATATGTACAAGCCATAAGCAACTCTGCAGCAGTGAACCTATAACCCTTTTTTTCCTTCAAATGAACCCATTTGGTAGTTGCAGCATCAAAACGTAGAGGGTAAAGGGAACTGGTAGCTGTTAAAGGGTCGAGATGTTTCTATTTGTAGGTAGGCTTTCCCTCGATTTCCAAGGTTCTTGTTCGTGCTTGGTGAAATGTTGTGGCTAATCTAGGCTTAGCAGCTAATGCTTCATTTCGCTAGTACCAAAGCCAAAACAGGCCATTGTGAGGAAAACTGACCTTCTGAGCCTTGAGGATCTTGCTCAGGCGCGACCTGCATGAGTAGAAAAGGTAATATAACTGACCTTTTATCAGGGTGGAATAATTAACTCTTTGATACTAGCTCGCGTTTAATGTGTACTGGGGTCACATTACTCTTGCTATCTCTTCCCAGTGCTTTTATGCGACTCAGCGACTGAGAAGGAATGCGACCTCTCGGGGGTCGCATAGTCACAATTCTGGATAGGTCGCACTCTATTTGCTTTGGATATGTTGCGACTTAGTGACCTGGGTTGAAATGCGACCTCCTAGTGGTCACATGGTCGCAATTCTGGGCAGATCGCACTCATTTGTTTTGGATATCCTGCGACTCAGCGACCTGGGCTGAACTACGACCTCCCAGTGGTTGCATGGTCGCAAATTTTCCTGAGTCGCAATGGACGCATCTGATGTTTATTTTCAATCCTACACCCAGTTTCACTCGAAGAACTGGCCATTTTCATCATGCACTCATCCTCCGACTTTGGTGCTATGTCTTCATCTTCGTTGAATTTTTCTTTAAAGCGGTGTCCTGGTATCTTTTTCAACGACACCATGGTTAATTTAATGAATGGAGTGGCCTTCACATATGGAGGAGTCCCTCGATCATGCGATCTTGTCGCGGTTGCGGGAAGGAGCGCACTTCGACAAACCACGGGCAGATCTGATTGGCCATCTCCACAAAAACTTCCCCCTCCTGTTCGCAGCAATGCTATTCATTTTTGTAACAATTTTTCTTCAGTTTAGATGGTAGGATCATCATCGAAGTAAACCCATATCACAACCTTGTCCATGGAGTCCAAAGCCTTGGGCGTTGTTAGATTTCTTTAACAGGCTTGCATGCGTCCTACCTAAACCAGTGTGGTGATCACCATCTGAATGCAGGATATTTAATTATGTATTTTATAAGCCTTGGAGGTTGCTAGGCCTTTTAAATCCTTTCTCTTCTAATGTTGATTCATCGATGGATTAGTAATTTTAACCATACATCCCAAAAATGGAAAATCGTAAAGGCCACCGTCCTGCACCAAGTATGATTTTGTAAAAAATAGCATTTTACGCATAATGTGGCCGACATCCTTCTTCTGCCAAATTAGAAAAACGAGTATTGTTGTCACCCACGAAAATAACGTTCCATAGTCATTATTATGCTCATTCAATTGAGCATTTCACTTTTCCTCACAAATCCATACCCTATGATAATGACAAAGCCGTTACAACTGAATCTATGCGCATGCATTCTAGATGAAATTATATCACACCTCTTATGGTCCCATCCATGCTAGATAACAACAACCACTTCCCATGTTCACTAAAACACTAATTAGTGACACGGTCCATGTGCCCAACAAATATGCGCACCAGTCGCATGGCAGTGGTATCAAATAAAACGAAGAATCACATCATCTGCCACAGTTGCTAGAAGACTATCTTCTGGGTGATATACCATCTTAATAAATGGGACCCCAATTTCTCATCGGAAATTTAACTCGCGCCCCTTTAAATCTCGAATCTTAATGTCTCCGTTGTTATTAAAATTGTGCTTGTAGCTTCACATGCCATGCCAACCATTGCTCCATTATGTGCACATCATCATTCCTTCCCTTGTACCAATATATGTCCCTCGATTAATCCAAAATTGAATATTAAACTACTCAAACTACCCTCCTTCTGTTCCAAGTACTTCACAATCTCCGTGTGCATTGACACTACAAGACTTCACTGGTGTTGAATCTTCCAAACATGGTTTCAAAATATGTTCATCAATTGCAAAGTTATGAAGACGCCATATGGGTTTATGGGAAAGGATCGTCCCAATGGAAGATGACAATATTTCACCAACTTCTTCCACGAATCTCAGCTACATCAAAAGTAATGACTGGAGGCAGTTTGATTCCTTCATCTGAAAGTTCTCTACTTTGTTGATCATGTATACTAGAGAAAGTCTAGAAAGCTCGATCTTGCCCAGCAGATAAAATATGTTGGCTTTTACCCTAATCCCTTATACACATATGAGGTGCCCTATGGCCACTTCTGCACTTTAAGAGTCGTGCTTCTCCATCAGTTGTGTCAAAGATCGACACCTCGATTGAATTATTGAAGAATCATGAGAATTTTTTGTTATAGACTATAACTTTTTCCTTTTTAAGGTTCCATATACTTATCATCCCAGAGGACCCTTCAGCGGCTAAAGGAGGTTGCCCATCGGGATCCCACACAATGATGTGGAAATAAGAATTCGGAATGCCAAGTGTTTCTTACAAAACCCTATCGTAGCTACCGTATTGCAGATGAATGCCTGTTGTTGTTTCAAGCCACCATTGGCATTTATAAATATATATCTATTTGTGTCAGGTAAACCTTTCCCTTTGGGAATGAAAATTCACATCCGGAAAGGTGTGGATCAACCGTGATTGACAACTCCCTAACTAGTGCGCTGGTGATATTGCTTGGTATACCATCTGTGGGGTCGACATATTCATGTAGGTGTTCCATCGCGACAACTTCAAAGCCTGAGACTACACAATACATGTAAATGGTTGGTGTCAGCACACCATCTCCAATAACCATACAAGTGCCCAAAAAAGCTACAACCAATAGTTCAGACTGAAGTCTTCTATTCCTTTTAAGAATTTGTCTTATTCTTGACCCTTTCCTCATGTGGGGAGGGAGTTCCATTTAATATGTCGAAAGTTCCTGATCAGCAGTTCGGGCATTTTTCCAGCAAACCAACTTAGGTGTGCCTGCATAACAAAGAATACAATGCAAAATCTCCACCTTCATCATTGTCACCAGCTTTCAACACTATAAAGACATACTTGAATGAAGGCACTAAATTTAATGTCCGGAAGACAAAGGACAATGCTCCAAGTATCTCTTCAATTTTTCAGAGTGTTGAATTTCTTTAGCACAAGTACTTCTGAAGACATAGAATGGGGAGATACTTAAATTTCCATGGACAACACCAATACTCTGCTATGCCAATGCTAGTGCATCAGTGAAGAATTTTTTTGCATCGGTCAACCGTGAACAATTCTTTCCTTGATCCTTTATCTGAATGAACATACACCACACCATCCTCCATCTGATAATAATGTTAAATTGCTCCTCCTTCTCACTTGTGGGTGTATCCTTGTCATCTTCCTTAAAAATGGTCTTCAATGGTAGCCTTAAGTCTCATCCCCACTTGGGCAGGGGGCATGTGGATGAAAGTGTCTTGTTTCACAGTTGTGACCTTATTGTTTAGCTTCAGTGCATTTCCCTTGGTGTGGTGATGACATTGATGAGTACGTCATCTGTGGGATTGACCTATATGAAACATTATAACATTAATTAGTTCACAGTTACCCTTTAGAGAACGATGCCCCCAAATAATTAAAATTAGATTATGAGCTTGGTGAAGTACCCAAACCGAGTGCCTAAACAATCCATGTTGAAAGAGCTCTTAATGTAAATACATAAAAAAAGTTTCCATTCGAATGTATGCATGGCGATCCCTTCACACATGGTGTGGCTACGGTAAGAGTATCTCGTCATGATGGTGAGAAGGCTCATGAGGGGCTTGGGACAAGTTACAAGGATGTCATTGTCTACAGGCCAGGTTAAAACCTTAACGGCTAATCAAGTAGAGGGGGGACCCAAAATTTTAAATATACCCAAAATTTTGGGTGATGTTATTGCGGCTACAACAAATTGCGAACCACTGGTGGATTCCAACATCTATGTCAATATCACAACAATATTCTAAGTCCAGATAGTGATGCAAGGGAATATTGAACAAGTTCTACGAGTACCTTTTATATTATTTTGGCCTTTACAGATATGCCTAGTCCTTGTGCCTCAGCTAGGTCTCGCTAATCAGAACACATCAAAGCAAAACCTCATGGACACCAGTAGCTTGTTGATGATGTGAAGAGAAAGGCAGTGGTTTTATTATTTTCAGGATTTTTAAAGTAAGTTTCAAGTGTTGCTCCGCTGCGAGCAGGCCTGGACAGTACCTTGGTGGAGTCACTTCAAGGAATCACAAGCGTTGCTCCACTGCCAGCGAGCCTGGTCAATACCCCAGCGGAGTCGTTGCATTACCTCTCTACGTAGGAAGCCTTTCTCTATCCTTTACCTTTATTTATTTCATGTGCTTGTAGCACTTATTTTCATGTGCTCGTGGCACTTATTTTTCATGGGTGGATGAGGGATCCCGACTTATTTTACGAGCAAGAGAGGTTGTTTCTTGTTTTACAGAAACTGAAAGATATCCTGATTTGGGTTTACCCTTGTGCCAAACCTTCACATCCCGTCTACCACAATAGGCAAAGCATGCAAAACAGATCATTAAGATTCCCAAGACTATGTTGTGCACAAGGCTTAGGCTACGGGTATTGGGATATTCAGACTCATTAGGTCTCCCACAAACAACAGGCTCGTATCTCCCCGGCTGATAAATTTAGACTCATAGGAATCTTGTTGAGAATACGACTTCGATGACCTGTCCTGAGAGAAAGCTGCCTCTTGAGATAGCCATCGCAACCTCATGCAAACAATGGGGTTATTGTTTTAGCAATCGGGGCAAAACAAGTATGCAAGGTGGTAGGGTTTCAATGAGGGATCATGCAATGGTAGGCGCTATGTAAAAAACCTGTGGAAATGATGTGAGGAAGAGAGTGTACGATGCAATGTAATAGACGAGGCTCAAGATGCAATGCAATGCCATGTGTGAGAATGATCAACCATTTGTAGGTGGAAAAGAGGCACAATACAAGCAGTGATTATTTATGCAGCAACAAGCAAACTGAAAAAGAAATGAGCACAAAACAATTGTAACATGATGATGCCTAAGATATTAAATGTAAGCAAAAAATAGCAGACACACTTTTAAATTATAAGGTAAAAATTTCGCAAGTAAACCTAATTAAAAAAAACTTTGAACTAAAAAATTTTATTAACAGGTCCTAGCTAGCCTACACCTAAAGCCCTAGTTTAACCAACGAGGATGTCGGGTTATGTGAAATCAGATTTCTAGTGCAGCCACCGCATTAGTTCCCATCCTGCAAGAACAACAATGCTCGGGATCAAAGCTAGCATCCAAAAATGTGCAATAGCCACAAAACTTACCTGAAGAGCATGTGCAATGGCAAGAAGATCATGGATACTTACCAGAGAACATGCCAGAATGGATGGTGCAAGCTGAATTCCACTCTCATCCTGACACACAGAAATATGTTCTTGAAACTTAAAACTATTTATGAATGACACACATCCATTCATGCACAACCCTAGGTCCGACGGGAGGGGGGTAATCCATTTCCTATTTTCAAGTATATTCACTAGGTAGGATTCATCGAATTGACCGAAAATCTCATCATGGTGTTGAGGGTGATTAACCTAATAGGATGGGAAAAATAAGTGTCTTCCAAGAGAATTATAGATACTTGTGAATCCAAGAGCAGAAATCCTAATTTTAGAAACTCTAGTTGGATTTGTTTGAGGAGTCTCGTCAGGATCAAAAGAACTTGGGGTAACAGCTGGCAGAGTCTGAATTTCTTCGATTTCCTGGTGGGCTCTTGAATCTTCACAAAGCAGATCATCGAATTTGGGTGGCTTCATATGGTCAACAAAAAGATATGAATGACAGTTCTTAGCGGCATGAGTGAATATGTTTTTAGATAAGCAGTGATTAATGGAGAAATCGAATTGATCAAGATGGGTGCCTGGCAAGTTAGGCTTCCCGGGAGTCACCGATTGGTATGGATCAATAAAAGGGGCATCTTGAGGTTTCCCAGTCAGGAAGTTACTCCTTTGGTTTTTTAAAGATTTCGGATGAAGAACATCAGATCTAAAAGATTCATTAATTTTGTAATGTGATTGCGAAGCACCACCTAGGTGCTTATGATTGTTGCCAATAATAATATAAGAAAATTCTGAATGACTTGAATAAATCACTGGCGTGACAGAATTATGAAATAAATCAGGGAACAATGAATGAAATGATTTAGCCATGGGGGTATTAATCGTACAAATATTTTCATCACGCATATCCGTGTCATCTAGAGGGGACAATGATTTGGCAGGCCTTGTGAGGAAATCAACTTCGTGCGGGATAAGAGTCAATTCATCATCAGTATGCGAGTCAGATTTAGGACTATGCCCAAGGAAATGTCTAGTGGACTCAAGATAGGTTTCATGATCCTGGGGAGATGTTGGGCCCATATGATTCTCAAGCTTTGATTCGACAGGGTGCGTGATAGATTCAGAGGTGACACAACACGTTTTAACTTCTGGCACATGTCTATCATTGCTCAGAACTTCCAGGGTCACAACTCCATTACATGGCCATTCAGGAGAATGGACCGAAATATCACAAATAGTAATCCTCTCCTTGGAGGCCTGAATGTAGTCTGGCTTTGGGGAGAGGGACAAGGAAACATTAGGAATAGAGTCTGAATAGTCGGTAACTTGCGGGTCATCATAGGAAACACTAGTATCAGGCTCGGTCGCTAATTGAAATTGTTCAAGGGAAACGAGAATCGCATACTTGAACTGTTCACTTAGACATTTCCAATCAACATCGTTTTCAGGGATCTCAAGACAATAATGAAAAAATATGATAGAGAATTCATCTAGAGGTTCCTAAGGTTCCATTCTGATGTCATTTAATTTTAATAATACATTTTGAAGATCATACATGTGAAAATCTTGTTGTATTTCATCAGCGAGCTGCACGAACGAATGGATGGAATCTTCCGGCAATATGCGGCACCATTGCCGAGCGCGATCTTTGAGAGTGAGGGAGAAAAGAAAACATGTCAACCCTTCATTGTCAATTTCATAGCACTCATAAAAATCATAGAAATCTAAAAGGTGTTTGGTTATGGGAACTTCATTTTTATCATCGAAATTTAACTGGGACAAGTGATACATAAGTTCATTGGGGATTGAGCATCGAGGCCTATAGAAATCCGACAAACATCTCGGGAGAATGATTTGGGGACGGGCCATTACAGATATGAGATTAACTGCAGGCTCTAAGGGCTCAGCTTGTCATCTAGCCCTCCTTCTAGCGCCAATTCTGTTGACGGGAAAAAATGTCCAGGCAACAGCAGGGGATCTCCCCGGTAAAAAGTCCCAACTAGAATCCAAACTGTTTGGAATAGGGATCCCATCCGAGGTGTGGGTCTAGCTACCACTTGATACTCCTTTTCTTTGGTCTCAATCAAACTTTGCAAACCTAAGGATGCACGCTTATTCAGATGACACAAAACACATGACTGATGAATTATAATGGTCAAACAACACTATGAATAGCAAGACAAGTGTAAAGCATAGAGCCGAAGGAGATGCTGTTAGCAACACGTCATTAGGTTCATGCTTGTAAAAGTTGTTCTGACCATAAAAGAAATAATTCCTTATGGTAGAATACCCTTCACTTCCTTGAATGATCACGGAGATAATGTAAATGTTAAAAAACAAAGTTATTAGCATTCATTAAAGCAGAAACATAGACTTAACACCATTAACACACTTCTAGAAAACTGTAATGCATAATGATGTAAATAGAGAGACAGTTTCATTAATCAAAATATGTTAGAAACTGAAAATGTAATACTCATAGTGTTCATGCATTAATCAACATCAGATCCAACAATGGAGTTTACAAGTTCTTGTATTCATATGCAACATTGTGTGGTCCTTCTATACAATACTCAATATCCTTTTCCATCCAAAATAAAAGTCCCTTTTCCAAGTTCTCAAAGAAATATTTATAGAGCAAATTTTGCCCTTTCGGCCCCCTGACTTTTCGCTTTCTCGACTGTTGGGCTACCTTGCAACCCAGTCTGTTCTGCGACCTATGACCTGACTGGATTTTGCGACTTGCGACCTCAATGGTTTTTGCGACTTACGACCCAGTCGCTGGGTCACTGGGTCGCACCGTTGAGCTTTTAATAGGGAGTGTGACTATGCGACCCGACGACCTGAGGAAATCTGCGACCTACGAGTTATTCATCTGATCTTCTTGTGGAGGGTTCAGACTTTGTAGAACTCGATGTTTTCCCTGGTACTATTGTGTATTTTGATTTCTCAACTAGAATTATTTCCTACATCATCGTTCCATGCAAATGACCGGGTGCCTTTTAGCTTGCTGGGAAAGACTCTTTGTGCAATCCAAAGGCTTCCACGTGTAATCACATCACATGGGTCACATGTTTTCATGATCTAACATTGATACTAGGATTGTGTTTAATTAATTTCAATAATGAGAATAATAAACTTAAACCCCTGTGTGGTCAGGTGTTGCGCCACAGCGTGGACTCTACTGAGTTCTTTCGGGATTTGAATGTTTGTGGCGAGGTACATCAATAGGATAAAGAAAACCCCCTGCCAGTACCATCTCCCACAGAATGCAATGGGTTTCTAGCTTCCAGATTTTGACTTAGTAGAAGCTTAGAAAAATTTAGTATATAGGCATTATGAACAAGCGTGCACCGACTTTGGAAGTCTCAGATAAATTATGTTCAATCCCATGCATTCAGGTCGTGATTTCTAGGTATAACAGCAAGTTTTCTCGGGAAGCTGACAAGCTCAAGGTGCTCATGTGGTTTTGGCTTGGGCAATGTTCCGAAGAATATTGTCTCGCACGAAATGGACGATCAACACCATTATCATATGTACAAGCCATAAGAAAATCTGCAGCAGCGAGCCTATAACCCTTTTGTTCCTTCAAATGAACCCATTTGGTAATTGCAGCATCAAAATGGAGAGGGTAAAGGGAACCGGTAGCTGTTAAAGGGCTGAGATGTTTCTAGTGGTAGGTAGGCTTTCCCTCGATTTCCAAGGTTCTTATTCATGCTTGGTGAAATGCCGTGGTTAATCTGGGCTTAGCGGCTAATTCTCATTTCACCAGTCCCAAAGCCAAAACATGACGTTGTGAGGAAAACTGACCTTCTGAGCCTTGAGGATCTTGCTCTAGCGTGACCTGCGTGAGTAGAAAAGGTAATATAACCAGCCTTTTAGCTGGGTGGAATAGTTAACTCTTTGATACTAGCTCGCATTTAACGTGTACTGGGGTCGCATTACTCTTGATATCTCTTCTCAGTGCTTTTATGCAACTTAGCGACTAAGAAGGAATGTGACCTCTCAGGGGTCGCATAGTCGCAATTCTGGATAGGTCGCACTCTATTTTCTTTGGATATGCTGTGACTCAGCGACCTGGGCTGAACTGTGACCTCCTAGTGGTCGCATGTTCGTAATTTTGAGCAGATCGCACTCATTTGTTTTGGATATGCTGCGACTCAGAGACCTGGGCTGAACTGCGACCTCCCAGTGGTCGCATGGTTGCAAATTTTCCTGAGTCACAATGGATGCATATGATGTTTATTTGCGATCCTACGCCCAGTTTCACTCAAAGAACTGGCTGTCTTCATCGTGCACTCATCCTCCGAATTTGGTGCTATGTCTTCATCTGTGTTGATTTTTTCTTTAAAGCAGTGTCCTGGTATATTTTTCAATGGAACCATGGTTCATTTAATGAATGGAGTGGCCTTCATGTATGGAGGAGTCCCTCGATCATGCGATCTTGTCGCGGTTGCAGGAAGGAGCGCACTTCGACAAACCACGGGCAAATCCAATTGGCCATCTCCATGAAAACTTCCCCCTCCTGTTCACAACAATGTTGTTCATTGTTGTAACAATTTTTCTTCAGTTTAGATGGTAGGATCATCATTGGAGTAAACCCAGATCACAAACTTTTCCATGGAGTCCAAAGCCTTGGGCGTTGTCAGATTTCTTTAACAGGCTTGCATGCATCCTGCCTAAACCAGTGTGGTGATCACCATCTGAACGTGGGATATTTAATTCTGTAGTTTATAAGCCTTGGTGGTTGCTGGGCCTTTTAAATCCTTTCTCTTCTAATGTTGATTCGTCGATGGATTAGTAATTTTAACCATACATCCCAAAAAATAAAAATCGTAAAGGAAACCATCCTGCACCAAGTATGATTTTGTAAAAAATAGCATTTTACGCATAATGCGGCCGACATCCTTCTTCTGCCAAATTATAAAAAAGAGTATTGTTGTCACTTGCGAAAATAACATTCCATAGTCATTATTATGGTCATTCAATTGATCATTTCGCTTTTCCTTGCAAATCCGTACCCTATGATAATGACAAAGCCGTTACAGCTGAATCTATGCGCATGCATTCTGGATGAAATTATATCGCAACTCTTATGGTCCCATCCATGCTAGAAAAAAACAACCACTTCCCGTCTCCACTAAAACAATAATTAGCAACACGGTCCACGTGCCCAAAAAATATGCGCACCAGTCGCATGGCAGTGGTATCAAATAAAATGAAGAATCACATCATCTGCCACAGTTTCTAGAAGACTATATTCTAGTTGATATACCATCTTAATTAATGGGACCCCAATTTCTCATCGGAACTTTAACTCGCACCCCTTGAAATCCTGAATCTTAATGTCTCCATTGTTATTAAAAGGGTGATTGTAGCTTCACATGTCATGCCAACCATTGCTCCATTACGTGCACATTATCATTCCTTCCCTTGTACGAATACATGTCCCTCGATTAATCCACAATTGAAGATTAAACTGCTCAAACTACCCTCCTTTTGTTCCAAGTACTGCACAATCTTCATGTGCATTGACACTACAAGACTTCACTGGTGTTGAAACTTCCAAACATGGTTTCAAAATATGTTCATCAACTGCAAAGTTCTGAAGATTCCATATGGGTGTATGGGCAAGGATCGTCCCAATGGCAGGTAACAATATTGCACCAGCTTCTTCCATGAATATCAACTGCATCAAAAGTAATGACTGGAGGCAGTTTGATTCCTTCATCTGAAATTTCTCTACTTTGTTTATCCTGTATACCAGAGAAAGTCTAGAAAGCTCGATCTTTCCCGGCAGATAAAATATGCTGCCTTCTACCCTAATCCCTTATACACATAGGAGGTGCACTATGGCCACTTCTGCACTTTAAGAGTCGTGCTTCTCCATCGGCTATGTCAAAGATCCACATCTCAATTGAATTATTGAAGAATCATGAGCATCTTTTGTTACAGACTATAACTTTTTCCCTTTTAAGGTTCCATATATTTATCACCCCAGAGGCACCTTCAGCTGCTAAAGGAGGTTTCCCATCGGGATCCCACCAAATTATGTGGAAATGATAATTTGGAATGCCGAGTGTTGCTTACAAAACCCTGTCGTAGCTACCATATAGAAGATGAATTCTTGTTGTTGTTTCAAGCCACCATCGGCGTTTATAAATATATATCTGTTTGACTTAGGTAACCCTTTCCCATTGGGAATGAAAATGCACATCCGAAAAGGTGTGTCTCAACCATGATTGACAACTCCCTAACTAATGCGCTCTTGTTATTTTAATTCCCATTTCTTTCTTCCAATGCGATGGTGATATTGCTTGGTATACCATCTTTGGGGTCGACATATTCATGTAGGTGTTCTGTCGCGGCAACTTCAAATCCTGAGACTGCACAATACACGTAAATGGTTGGTGTTAGCACACCATCTCCAATAACCATACAAGTGCCTAGTAAAGCTACAAACAGTAGTGCAGACTGAAGGCTTCTATGCCTTTTAGGAATCTCTCTTATTCTTGACCCTTTCCTTATGTGGGGAGGGAGTTCCATTTTATATGTTGAAATTTTCTAATTAGCATTTCGGGCATTTTTCTAGCAGACCAACTTAGGCGTGCCTTCATAACAAAGAATACAATACAAAAGCTCCACCTTCATCATTTTCAGTAGCTTTCAACACTATAAAGACATACTTGAATGAAGGCACTGAAGTTAATGTCTGGAAGACAAAGGACAATGCTCCAAGTATCTCTTCAATTTTTCGGAGTGTTGAATGTCTTTAGCACAAGTACTTCTGAAGACATAGAGCAGGGAGATACTTAAATTGCTATGGACAACACCAATACTCTGCTATGCCAATGTCAGTGCATCAGTGAAGAATTTTATTGCATTGGTCAATCGTGAACAATTATTTCCTTGATCCTTTATCTGAATGAACATACATCGCACCATCCTCCATTTGAAAATAATGTTAAATTGCTCCTCCTTCTCACTTATGGGCATATCCTTGTCATCTGCCTTAACAATGGTCTTCAATGGTAGCCTTAA